>JABUQX010046627.1:0-5000 GCA_015478945.1 Trachelipus rathkii
AGAGAGGATAAATGTATTGTCCTTGAAATTCCGGCAGGAATATTAGCAATTTTTTCCCGGTTCCGTGTTCAGGCCGGATACGGAATTACTAATCTTTATCCTCTGAGGAATAAAATTTGCTAGAAGGGTTTTATTTTACATAACCCATAGCTTCATCTTTTAATAAATTATAATAGTTACCGTTGTGTGAAATTCATCCACCTACGTATTATTTAAATATAGTTGCCAATACTCAAAATATAGGATAATAAGATATTCTCATTTACATGTAAGCCTAATTTTCAAAAATTATATATATTATATTAATATATATATATATATATATAATTATTATATATATATATATATATATATATATATATATATAATATATTTATAATATATATATATATATAAATATATATATATATATATATATATATATATAATATATATATAGTAATATATAAATTGTAATGTGAACGTGGATGGCCTAGTGGATAGAGCTTCCGGTTACTGTTAACTCAGCACACGCGGAATTCCAATGTTCGAATCCCGCTGAAGGAGAGTAAAATCTTCTTTGACTCATTCATTCTATTGAAATATATATAATATATATATATATATATATATTATATAGGTATATTATCATATATATATATTATAATAGTATATATATATTATAATTATAATATAACTGTAGAAATTATAGGGGGAATAAGTTTATTGAGTGCTGTAGGGAAAGGTATATGCTGGTATTTTAGTCGAAAGAGTGCGTCGAGTGAACTGAAAAGGTGATTGGTGAAAGAACAGAGGTGCGTTTAGGAGTGGCTAGAGGTTTGTGTGGATCAAATCTTTACATGGAAACAAATGATTGAGAACATGAGGGAGAAGAAGAATAAACTGCATAACTTGTATTTAGGTTTTATGGATTTGCAACAACAGGAGGATAGAGTTAATAGGGAAGCGTTATGGCAGGTGTTAGTGATAATATAGGTGTTGGTGTAAGCTTCTGAATGGAATCAAAAGTATGAAATGAACGATAGTGAAGCGTGTGTAAGAATAAATGGTGTCAATGGTCTCAATGGTGATTGGTTTAGGATTAATAGCGGAGTGATACAGGGTTGTGTTATGTCTACTTGGTTATTCAATTTGTAAATGGATGGGTTATGAAAGAAATTCCGAGTGGGATAGGCAGGAAAATGGTGTTAGAAATGAATGGAGAATGAAGTGAGTAATATTTGGTTCTGTGTGGCGAATCTGAGAGTTGAGGAGGATTGGTAGAGAGATTTGGCAGGGTGTGGTAACAGGAGGGGATTGAAACGTAAAACGTAGATAAGAAGTAAGGTTATGGTTATGAGTGAGGACACTCCTCAGATGGTAAGCAGCTGGAACAAGTGTCTGAGTTTAAATATTTAGGGTATGTGTTGGAGAGAAGGGAACGGATGATGCTGAGTGTAGTAGGAAAGTTGTGGAATGGCAGGAGGTTGCTGGTGCCATTAAAATCTTTGGGTGAATGTAAAAAGGGACTCGAAGTCTTGAGTGCGCCTAGGGTTCTTCACATGAGGGTATATTGTTACCCGTGTTAATGTATAGTAGTGAGACTATGTCTGGAATAAGAAGTATAGATCAAAGTTCAATGTGTTCAGATGGACAATCTTAGGGGCATGCTAGGTGTGAGAAGAATTGATAAAATGAGGAATGAACGTATTAGAGAGTTGTGTGGTGTGAAGAAAGGGGGTAAATGAGAGAATAAATGAAAGTATGTTGAGCATGGTTTGGTGCACTGTGGAAAGGATGAATTGATAGTCGGTGGTTAAGGCGGAATGTATAGTGGTGAGTGTGTTTGGGAACCGACTGTACTGGGAAACCGAAGAAAAAGTGGATTAAGTCGGTGAACGAATGTCTGAAGGAGAAAATGTGAGTTTGGGCAGAGGCGAGATAAAGGTGCATAATAGGAGTGAATGGCGGGGTTTTGTATGGGGGCATGGTTGTGGCCCACCTGGGCCAAGGGATGAATCCTTACATTGACGATTTACCATAGTGAGGGTCCGTCGCGGTCCCATGAAGCTCTAGGGTGGATTTTCTGTCTGTGACGAGTTCTCACTAATTAATGGTACAGAGGGGGCGGTAAGGCTGGGCTTTCTTTTCGACTTTTGTCATATTCTTCTTCTACTGCTTTTTCTATATTATATATATATATATATATATATATATATATATATATATATATATATATATATATATTATATATATATATATATATATATATATATATATATATATATATATATATATATATATGTATATATATAAATTAATGGAGTACACAGTCCAATTTTTCAAACTCGCTGGTAAGCCAGTGAGTACTTAAAGAAATAAATGACTCGTTTGAATATTTAGCTGCCCATATATCTGTAGTAAATGATATCTGATCGGCGGCCTTAGATAACTTCTCGAATAGTGCTGATTTCAATTTACCGTATAAAGTTGGCAACATCTCTACAAAATATTTTCTACTAGGAATAAGATATTTTGGTTGAAAATGGTCAATAAGTGCTATGAATCCCTGCTCTTCAGTGATTGTGAATGGCTGGTTACTCATTGCAATAAAATTCATTACTTTCTGATGAATTGAATGTGATTTTGGGTCATTGATATGTCAAATATTTTGGGGAGAGGTATTGTCCTCATGACCCCCTTGTTTCACTGCTTGGATCTTTCGCTATTTTGGGGTGTCCTCTGTTCTAGAAAATACAGGACTCTTCCATTTACTATCCAAATTTTTTACTTACAGATATTCTCTTCAGTGATGATTTTCCATATGTTTATGAAGTGGCGTTGTATTAACTATTTTTGGTGTATTACCCGTTTTATTTTTCTGTGGCATACTTTACACTCTATTATCTTTATATCAAGACACTTTTTTTTTTGGCAGATGTCACCACCACTCACGGGTAGAGCCCTAATCACTACCATCATCACTACTATATTTAATAGTTTTATTATAATTCTTGGTCTATCTAATAATATGTTCATCCCTATTGCTTCATGCATCTTTGAAGTAGCAGTTTTCGGCACGGTTTTACCTTCCTTTATTTAGCATAAGGTATAAAGTATTTTCGAACATTTCTAGAATGACTTTAAAAACATAAGATAAAATGTTGAAAATCAAAAGAAAACTTCTCATATTTTAAAAATGTATCCATTTACTCTTGCATCTCCAACCAGCAACATTTACACCATTTTCTCCACACTCTCTTCAGACTTATCACTTTTTATAACCTTTTCTTAAACTGATTTTCAGGCTCATTCTTAGGAAAAACTGTCCATTTAAATCCTAATCAAAGATGCAAGTCGTTAAATATTTAACGTTTTCCTCTCAAATTAATTTGAATTACATGTTTTGTTCTCTTTCGTTCAAATATTTCATCTCAAAAATATATTTTTAAAATGATATAAAACTGAAACAATAAAAAGGTTCATCAAATAAAAAGAAATTAAAGGATATTAATTTTTATTATTATTTTAGCTTTTTAAGCGGGTTACAAAATGTGCATCACATTAAAGAATTTAAAATCATATATATATATATATATATATATATATATATAATATATATATATATATAGAAAAAAATTATATATAAATAGATATATATATAATATATAATATATATATATATATAGTTCTATTATATATATATATATATATATAATATATATATATATATATATATATATATATATATATATATTTATATATATATATAAGAGTAAAAGGTGCCTAGGAGGGGAGCTTTAATAATAATAATAATAATAATAATAATAATAATAATAATAATAAAAAATAATAATAATAATAATAATAATATAATTAATAATAATAATAATAATAATAATAATAATAATAATAATAATAATAATAATAATAAAGATAAAACCTAAATATTTGCATATACCAAAATTCAGCGAAAATTAGTTAATTGGTGAAAAAATAACTTTTGGTATAAAAAAAACTTTTAAAAATTTGATTTTATCTCTCTCTCTCTCTCTATATATATATATATATATATATATGTTAAATATAGAATTAATAGATCTTACAATATATAATCTATATATATAAATATATTATTGATATATAAATAATATTATACTATATATATATATATATATATATAGTTGTGGTATATTATTTATATAACGTTGTGATGTGAAACCCAAAATCAAAAATTTTCGTTCCTGTTGCATAATACAATGTTACAAGAAAAATGTTTCTTCTGATTTTTCTTTTGTTTTTTATTCCGTTTTTTATGTAGATTCCAAATATGTTTTTAGTTTTTCTCTGACATCGACTGTTTTTGTGTTACGACGGCAGGAAGTATTTATTGGCATCCCATTTTGTATGGTGGTTACCGTTACAAAAAAATTTTTTTTTTGGTTTCTTCTGATTTTTTTATTGTTTTTTATTCAGTTTTTTATGCAGATTCCAAATATGATTTTAGTTTTTCTCTAGCATCGACCGTTTTTGTGTTACGACGGCAGGAAGTATTTATTGGCATCTCATTTTGTATGGTGGTAACCGTTCGAAAAAAAAAAAAAAAAAAAAAACAAAGGTTTTTTCTGATTTGTTATTGTTTTTTATTCAGTTTTTATGCAGATTCCAATATGTTTTTAGTTTTTTTCTAGTATTTACCATGTTTGTGTTACGACGGGCAGGAAGTATTTATTGGCATCCCATTTTGTATGGTGGTTACCGTTCCAAAAAAAAAAATTTTTTTTTGTTTCTTCTGATTTTTTTATTGTTCTTATTCAGTTTTTTTTATGCAGATTCCAAATATGTTTTTAGTTTTTCTCTAGCATCGACCGTTTTTGTGTTTCGATGGCAGGAAGTATTTAACCACAATACAAAATGAGAAGATGCCAATAAATACTTCCTGCCGTCGTAACGCAAAAACGGTTGATGCTAGAGAAAAACTAAAAACATATTTGGAATCTGCATAAAAACCTGAATAAAAA
>JABUQX010046627.1:10000-20000 GCA_015478945.1 Trachelipus rathkii
CATTTCACCAATAGCAATGTGAATATTTTGGGACTTGAGGACTCTTTTTAAGTTAATATGTTCCTTCTAAAGTTCTTTGAGAATGTAAACGGCCTGATATTGATGCTTCGCAATCAACTAGTCTTTTTTGGGTAGTAATTCATAGTAGGCTTCAGTTCTGCTTGAGCTCTCTCTTCTGCAATTAATCGTTCTTCTTGCTCTAACTGCATTTGATGTTGAGTCTTGAGATGTTTTTTCATATTGGTTGTACAGTAGTAAAGGTTTGTTCAGTTTTGCCACCTCGTGATAAAATTATATTACATAGGTTACACGTCACCTTAGTTTTATCATTATTAATTTTAAAAAATCGCCAAACGACGCTTATGTCCTGTCCTTTGTAGGACTTTGTAGTTTCCACAGACTGCGTAATGAAAATTTAAATTTATAAGATATAAATAAATCTTTAGTAAGATACTAAAGATTTACCTGAAAAATAAATAAAAGTATAAAATAAGCATTAAATAAATTGACTTGCATTTTATTTTTTTTATGAAGAATCGGTAAGAATCGGCATTTATGTACCAATGTCGATGCTTATTCTCCAAAAATAGCCGATTTTCAGCGATGCCGATTTATCGGCACACCCCTATTATGTGAAATAAAATAGAGTAATCTGGGAAACAAAGGACAATAATATGAGAAATTGAGGAAAGAATTATGAGAAATAAAGAAATAAAGTTGAAACTTTAAATTTGGAAATTAATGAAAATTAATAGCAGTTTAATGGGATGAATTACTTCTATTTCTCTTTCGAATTCTTAAACAATGTAATATTATCTTCATATTTCATCTAACTAAATTCACTAAACAGAATTTATTGTTTATATATATATATAAGTATATATATATATATATATATATTATATATAATATATATATTATATATATATATATATATATATATATATATATATATATATATATATTATACTATATATATATATATATATATAAGTAGTTATAGGGTGGTAAACTCCGCTGATGTTGCAAATTTTGCAAAGCAACATTTGCAACATCCGGTTTTTGACGTTTGATACGTCAAAGTTGGGCGTTTTTAAGGTCGGTGAGACGAATTATAAGGTCTGGAGACCGATCTTATGTAGGTTTAACCTGAATCTCAGAAGTTTTTCCTCATAAAACGGGGGGCGTAGCTCCCCAAATGGGTTTTTTGGTTCCTTAGAAGGATTTAAATGATCGGAAGATCATTTTTGATGGCTCAATTTATTTATCATGTTTTTTTTTTTTTGTTGCAATATTTTGCTGTTAATGGCATTTAGCATTGAAAATGTAATCGAAAGAAAATCATCACAATTATTTAAAAATTTCACCGATATATCGTTGGGGTAACTGTTCCGGATTCGCGTCCCCTCCATGAGATCGAGTTGGAAATAACTTTCACTTTCTTGCGTATACCCTTATATCTACCGGTAATTTAATCTGTACGGTCCTAAATTTGCAGGCGCGCTATGTGGTGACGTAACCTCGTCGTAGGACGAGGTACGTATCCCCATGCGCACCCCGGAGGGGGTGTCGCCCCCTAAAAATAGGAAATGACCGTAGAAGGTTGAAATTTGGGGAGAAAGATCGGCAGTCAGATGTCGGATCCGGAGCCTGCACGATGCTGGCTTCCCCGTGAGGTGCAAGTTTTAGTAAAATATTTGTATAATTAATAAATATTTGATATCCTTATATATGCCTATCAAACCCGTAGATCTCGTAATATGCATGCGTTAAAAGTTCGTAACGGATGGGGGTCCCCCCGTAGGAATGAACGGAATGCATAAGAGAAGTGAAGAAAAGGAGTCGGAGTCAGAGAAGGAAGGAGTCGGAGAAGGAGTCTGCGTCATGAAGTCGGAAGTTGACAACGGCACAGGTGAGTGGGAGCGTGTGTGCGGTTCGTGCGGTTGCGGTTTGGTGCGTGCGGTGTTTTGGTGCGTGCGGTGTTGCTGAATTAATAATATTCGGTTAGTCCTAATAAAATATGGTAATCAAATAATGTTTTAAAGCCGTAGAACTCGAATATGAGAAGTTGTAAGTTCGTAAAGAGTGTCTGGGACCCCCGGTGGGGGGTCGCCAGAAGAAATACACGGAACCCAAAAACAGAAGAAGATGGAGGAAGGAAGAAGGAAGAAGGATGAAGGATGGAGTCTGAGTAGGAGACAAGACTGGCTACCGACACCGGCTGCCTGAGCCGGTGCGTGCGTGCGCGTGTCTGAGGTAGTAAAATTCGTTAGCTCCAGACTGACATTTCTATTTCAAAAAATCTCGTTTTTCTTTTTATAAACGTCAAATAAAATATTTTTTTTTATTTGCTATTTTTTTATATTATAGGTTTCATTTTACATTATCCTTATGTTATTAATTTTGTAATTTATTTTTCAAATTTTTATTAATTTTTATTTATTTTTAATTTTATTTTTGTTTTATTTGCTTAAAACATTTTGCTTTTTACCAAAAAAAATTATGTTTTACATACTCTAAATCAGTAAATCAGTAAATCAAACCACCCTCCTCAGCACCCTCATGCCCCTCAGTGATCTATTGATCTATTGATTCAATTCATATTTTTAACCAAAATTTTTGTTTTACATACACTAAAGCAGTAAATCAGTAAATCAGTAAATCAAACCACCCTCCCCAACACCCTCCTCCCACCATTTCCTTATGATCTAGTCTATTGGCTTCATGATCACATTTCGAGTAATTTTTTTATAAACGTAACATAAAATCAAGTTCTTTATACACTGACCAACGAATATATGCTAATGTAACAAAGTTTTCACATAATAAAGCTAGCATAGCATCACCTGAACTAAGAAATAATGTACAACGACAAACCTAACACACCTTAAGCACGAATAAACTGTTAACATTAACAAAGTTCCACACTTAGCAACAGGTAAGGTAGGTAACATAGCATACAAAAACGTAACCTATTCACACTTTGTCAAGTATATCTCTAACATATCAATGTTAATTTTACATTAACATGGTAATATTTAACAAAAATTTATCATAACCTTGTCTAATTATCATACTGATCAAAGAATAAATGCTAACGTTATAAAGTTTTCACATTAATAAAGCTTACATAGAATCACCTCGAACTAAGAATATAATGCACAACGACAAACCTAACACACCTTAAGCAAGAATAAACTGCTAACATTAACAAAGTTCCATACTTAACTTTGCATACAGAACGTAAAGTAACTAACATAACATAAAAAAACGAAACCTATTCACACTTTGTCAAGCATATCTCTAACATATCAATTAATTTTACATTACATGGTTAATATTTAACAAAAAATGTATCATTACCTTGTCTAATTATCATACTGATCACGAATATATGCTAAACGAACAAAGTTTTTTACATAACATAGTAAATATTTAACAAAAAATTATTCATAACCTTACTTAACTATCATAATTCCCAACGAATATTTGCAAACATAACAAAGTTTTATCCAAACATAACATAAAAATAATCTCTTTGAATAAAATATCATAGTAAAGTGTAATAGCTTACTGATCCTAAGGCAGTAAATCAGTAAATCAGTAATTCATACCACCCAGCCCCCTCCCCTCCCTCACACCCTTCCATGATCTATGATCTATTGATTCAAGGTAACATGTCGAGTATCATTTTGGATTAAACATAGCATAAAATTAAGTTCTTTATATATACTAACCAACAAATATATGCTAACGTAACAAAGGTTTTCACTTTAATAAAAAAACATAGCATAACCCTGAACTAAGAATTAATGTACAACGATAAATCTAACACACCTTACGCACGAAAAGACTTAACATTAACAAAGTTCCATACTGAACAACACCAGTAAAGTAACTAACACAGCGTACAAAACGTAACCTATTCCACTTTTTTCAAGCATATACGTCTAACATATCAATGCTTAATTTTTACATTAACAGGTAATATTTAACAAAAAATTATTATAACCCTGTCTAATATCATACTGACAAACGGAAATATATAGCAACGTAACAAAAGTTTTTAACATTCATATAGTAATATTTAACAAAAATTCATCATAAAATTACCTAACTCTCATAATCCCCAACATAACAAAGTTTTATCCAAACATAACATAAAAATAAGTTCTTTGAATAAAATATCATAGTAAAGTGTAATAGTTTAAATCAGTAAATCAATAAATCAGCTTATCAAACCACCCGCCCCCTCCACTCCCCTCCCCACCCAACCTTTAATGATATATTGATCTATTGATTTATTGATTCAAGTCATATTTCGAGTATCATTTTGGATAAACACAACATAAAATAAGTTCTTTATATACTGACCAACGAATATATGCTAACGTAAAAAAGTTTTAACATCAATAAAGCTAACATATCATATCCTGAACTAAGAATATAATGTACAACGACAAACCTAACATACCTTACGCACGAATAAACAGCCAACATTAACAAAGTTCCATACTTAACAACAGTAAGGTAACTAAACTTTGCATACAGAACGTAACATATTCACACTTTTTCAAACGTATCTGTAACATAGTTATTTTTACCTTAACATAGTAATATTTAACAAAAATTTATCATAACATTACCTAATTATCATACAGACCAACGAATATATGCTAAGGTAACACAGTTTCCACATCAATAATGATAACATATCATAACCTGAACTAAGAATATAATGTACAACGATAAACCTAATATACCTCACGTATGAATAATCTCCTATCATTCACAAAGTTCCCTACTTATCAAAGGTAAAGTAGCTAACAGGACATACAAAACTCAATGTATCCCCACTTTTCCAACATATCAGTAACAACTAAAGCAGTATTATCTAACAAAAGCACTTAACAAAGTAACCAATCTATCAAAGATACCAGCATCTTGAGCTATGAATTAATACTACCTTCATCAAAGTGAAACACATATCAAATATAACATCATTATTATATAACATCATGACGGTTACATAATGGCACAGCCCTTTGGGCTGTGCCTTTACCGCTTACACCCCCTTCGGGGTACCTCGAGATGGGTCTTCATGCATCTCTCTGGGGGTGATCTCCAAGTAGTGGGGCTCGTCGCTGAAAATTATTTGGTTATGTATAGTAAAGATTGAGATTATGTTGATGAGTGAGCGCCTTAGTGAAAGCTTTTGTATAAACATGAAAGTCTCCCTAATGATAAGCCTGCAGTGTAAGCCTAACTGAACAATCTGTGTCAAAAATTTTATCAAAACCTTGTGTAAGTATGATAGTTTCTTTGTAGGGGTGGTAAGGAGTAGGTTACGCTTTGTGATGCTGTGGTAGTTACTTTACTGATATTAATCAGTGTACTTTGTTAATGTTGACTATTTTTTCGTATGTAAAGGTATGCTAAATGTTAAATTAAATGTTAAATCAGTTTAGGTGATATTATGTCGGCTTTACGGTTATTAAAACTTTGTTATGATTATTAAATACTACTACTACTACTACTACTACTACTACTACTACTACTACTACCTACTACTACTACTACTACTACTACTACTAATAATAATAATAATAATAATAATAATAATAATAATAATAATAATAATAATAATAATAATAATAATAATAATAATAATAAAATAATATATAACATAATTAATAATAATATTAATATTAATAATTAATAATAATAATTAATAAATAATAATAATAATAATAATAATAATAATAATAATATTAATAATAATAATAAAAATAATAATAATAATAATAATAATAATAATAATAATAATAATAAAAAAAAAATAATAATAATAATAATAATAATAAATTAATAATAAATAATAATAATAATAATAAAATAATAATAATAATAATAATAATAATTAAGAATAATAATATATAATTATTAATAATAATAATAACAATAAAATAATATATAATAATAATAATATAATAATAATAATAATAATAATAATAATAATAATAATAAAAAAAAAATAAAAAAAAAAAAAACAAAAAAAAAACAATAAATAATAATAATAATAATAATAATAATAATAATAATAATAATAATAATAATAATAATAATAATAAACATTGTGGTTTCAAAATAATTAATAATAATAATAATAATAATATAATAATAATAATAATAATATAATAATAATATAATAATAATAAGAATTATAATAATGATAATAATAATAAATTAAAATAATAATAATAATAATAATAATAATAATAATAAAATATAATAATAATAAAATAATAATAATAATAATAATAAATAATTAATAATAATAAAAAATAATAATAATAATTAATTAATAATAATAATAATAATATAATATAATAATAATAATAATAAATGGTAATATAATAATAATAAAAAGCTTACAGTTCTGCCAAATCGCTCTGTATGATGCGCTGTTGCCAAACATACCAGTTGTCTATAGTTAAAACTTGAGATGTTATACTTGTTATGTGGGCAGTTGTATTCACGCCTACATGATGTTCATGATGTTATGGTACTATATGTTTTTAGTTCAGGAATATTATGGTAGCGTTTATTCGTTGATCTGTATGATTCGATAGTTATTTTATGATGTTGTGACAGAGAATTTTGCTAATGTTCACGTTTGTCAAGTTCAAAATAATTTATTTTATATGCAAGACACTTTGATGAAATGTAGTATCAATTCGATAGTTCAAGATATGGTATCTTTGATATAGTGTTCATTTGTTTAAGCGGCTTTTTGTTAGAAAATACTGATGTTCGCAGCATATGGCTGGAAAAATGGGAATACATTGAGTTTTGTATGTTACCGTTAGCTACTATTATCTTTGATAAGTAGGAATTTGTGAATAGTGTTAGCAGATTCTTCATACGTGAGGTATGTTAGGGTTTGTCGTTGAGCATTATATTCTTAGTTCAGGTTATAAATGTTATGCTTATGATGTTAAAACTTTGCTAACGTTAGCATATATTCGTGGTCAGTATATAAAGAAAATTATTTCATGTTATGTTTTATCAAAAATGATGACTCGAAATATCGACTTGAATCAAATAGATCAATAGATTCAATAGATTCATGAAAAGGTGGGGGGAGCGGGAGTTGGAGGGACGGGTTGTTGATTACCTGATCTATTGATTTACTGTTGTAAAAAGTAAACTATTACACCTTACTATGATATTTTATTCATTTATTTTTATGTTATGTTTCGATAAAACTTTGTTATGTTTTATTTTGTTTTGGATAAAACTTGGTTATGTTTGCAATCATTCGTTGGGGATTATGATAGTTAGGTTAAGGTTATGATGAATTTGTTAAATATGTTAAATGTTAATGTTAATTACATTCTTTAGTTCACGAGCGTATGCTATGTAAAGCTTTATTAATGTGAAAACTTTGTTACGTTCACCAATATATTTGTTGTTAGTATGATGCTTTGGACAGGGTTATGATAAATTTTTGTTAAATATTACCATGTTAATGTTAAATTAAACATAAAAAAAAAAAAAAAAACTGATATGTTAGAGATAGTGCTGTGTGAAAACAAAGTTTGAATACGTTACGTTTTGTACGCTTGTTAGTTACATTTACTGTGTTAAGTGTGGAACTTTGTTAATTTAACATTTATTCTGTTGCTTAAGGTGTGGTAGGTCATTGACTGACAGTAGTCTAAGCACTAAATGATATGTCCGTTGATCTTAAAGGTTAATATGACGGAATAACTGAAATAGCAATTTAAGTATAATCGATGAAACTCTGTAAGCTCTAGAACAAATAACCTCAATTCGTAGTATTGTTAAAGTTATATCAAATATAATAAGTAAACTAAAGAAACATATATTTTGGCGGGTTAAGGGGATTATGTATTAATAAACATGAAACATAGTAATAGTCGATATTCGACGTGTAATTTAACTGATTCCATACAATTAGCATCATGAGTGGAATACGTGGAGGTGAAGGAGAGGTGCAGAGCGCGGAGCCCAGCCTGGCCGTTCCGCTCCTCATTCGGTCTTTCTACCGCCCACCCTTTCTATGGTTCTTTAACTGATTGATCTCTGATTAAATTTCTAGGTCACATTTTTCAGGGAGGTATCCTCAAAAGTAACAATTATTACAACCTCAAATAATATCTATGGATATGTTTATCAAGTAATCTTATTTTATTTAATTATGTTATGGATAAAAAACTATTGTATAAGTTTGCATATTAATTCGTGCCAGTATGTATGCATTAGTTAGAGTAGGCATGATAAATTTTTTGTTAAATATTACTATGTTAATGTAAAAAAAAACTTGTTACGTTAGCTATATTCGTTGCGTCTGTATATGATTAATTTATCAGGTTAGCATATATTCGCTGGTTAAAATATTGCCATGTTAATGTTGTAAACTTAACATTGATATGTTAGAGATATGATTGACGAAGTCGTGAAAGGTTACTTTTTTGAATGCTTTGTTAGTTACTTTACTGTTGTTAAGTATGGAACTTTGTTAATGTTAGCAGTTTTATCTTGCTTAAGGTGTGTAATATTTGTCGTTGTGAATTATATTTGTTCAGGTGATGCTATGTAAGCTTTATTTATTTGAAAACTTTGTAACGTTAGCATTATATTCGTTGTCGGTATGATAATTCATACAAATTTGTTATAATATATTTTGTTAAATATTACCAGTTAATGTAAAATTAACATTGATATGTTAGAGAATATGCTTGACAAAGTGTGAATAGGTACATTGTATGCATATGTTAGTTACGTTCTGTCTGTTAAGTGTGGAACTTTTTTAAGTAAAGCAGTTTATTCTGTACGTAAGGTGTGTTAGGTTTGTCGTTGTATATTATATTCTTAGTTTCAGGTTATGCTATGTTAGCTTTATTAATGTGAAAACTTTGTTAAGTTAGCATATATTCGTCGGTTAGTATATAAAGAACTTATTTTTGTTATGTTTATCCGAAATGATACTCGAAATGTGACCTGAATCAATAGATCAATAGATCAGTAGAAGCGGTGGCGCGGAGGGTGAGGTGAGCGGCTGGGTGACTGTTAACAATTTATTCGACGTTAGGTGTGTTACGTTTTGTCGTTTGTACATTATATTCTTAGTTCAAGTTGTTATGTTAGCTTTATTGATGGAAAACTTTGTTACGTTAGCATATATTCGTTGGTCATTGTATAAAGAACTAGTTTTTATGTTTTGTTTATCCAAAATGATACTCGAAATGTGACATGAAACAATAGAATAGATCAATAGATCATAGGATGGTGGGAGGAGGGTGGTTTGATTTACTGATTTACTGATTTATTGCTTTAGGGTATGTAAAACATAAAATTTAAAAAAAAGTTATACTTGGCAATCAAAAGATCAATAGATCAATAGATCATGGAGGGGCAGGAGGGTGCTGGGGAGGGTGGTTTGATTTACTGATTTACTGCTTTAGAATATGTAAAACATGAAAATTTTGGTAAAAAATATTACTTGAATCAATAGATAAAAGATCAATAATATCACTGAAAGGGGCATAAGGGTGCGCTGGGGAGGGTGGTTTGATTTAGCTGCTTTACTGATTGCTGATTATGCTTTTGTCCTTTTGGAAAACCAAAAGGCCAAAAGTAAAACAAATGTTTTAAGAACAATAAAACAAAAATAAATTAAAAATAAATAAAATATAATAAAAATTTGAAAATAAATTACAAAATTTAAATTAACACAAAAACGACGAGGTTACGTCACCACATAGCGCGCGCTCAAATTTTAGGACCGTACGATAAATCTTACCCTGATAGATATATATACGCAGAAAAGTGAAAGTCATTTCCAACTCGATCTCAAGGGAGGGGACCGCCGAATCTGGACAGTTACTACAACGATATATCGGCTGAATTTTAAATAATTGTGATGATTTTCTCCCGATTACATTTTTCAATGTAAAAGGTCAACCAGAACAGG
>JABUQX010046627.1:25000-32500 GCA_015478945.1 Trachelipus rathkii
GAAAATAATTCTTCTCCCTTCTTCTATGATAACACACACGTACAAACACACTCACACACACACAAAAGGTTACACACACGTAGACACACACACACACACATATATTATATATATATATATATAATATATATATTATATATATATAATTATATATAATATTATATATATATCATATATATATATATATATTAGCAGTGGTATGCGTGCTCCATTTGATGTAAATGTACTACCAAATATATATTGATGATGAATCATTTCTTTAGGTAACCCATATAGCAGTGGTATGTGGTTCCAAATTGTATTGTATGTATATAAGGCTCACATACATGGATGAGCCTTTTTCCTATTTTAACTAGAGAGCTCCATAAGCAAAGTTTATCTGAAGATGTAATCTGTGAGACCTCCCATAGTGAGAGTAGGTAGCTATCGTATTGTCGACGGAAATAGTTACGTTCAACTGAGGCTGGTGGGTCTTGGATTAACGGTGTGACAGTTATTCCCGTCTTCACCGGTCTGCATGCTGTTTGAATGTTTTCGTTATTGTGACATCTTAAAATTGGTTTAAATGCTAACGGAAATAGCCACCTTAAACTGAGGCTGGTAGGCCTGGGATATTAACGATGTGACTATTGTGTAAGTCTTCATTGGTCTGCATGATGCTTGTTGTTGGAACCTTATGGAATTGTTGTTGGTTTTCTGAAGGTATCTTTAAGAGTGTGCTCTTCTTTCCGAGTTCACCAATTATGAAGTGAAGGAGTTGTTGTTTAGTTATCTTTTGTACTGCTCCTCCACTTCAAAGGTAGTTGATGTTTGTCTCTGTATCCTTCTGTTTGTTTGTTTTTTTTTTTTTTTTTTTTTTTTCATCTTCGGTTTTCTTATTTGAGAAGAACTTCTTGTTTTTTTTTTTATTTGGTTTAAAGGTTAAACGACTTGTTTTATGGGATTTTTATTCTCTTTATTTAACATAGCTTGACAATATATGTAACACTGTCGTTGCAAATGAAAACAGCTTAATAAGTTTTTAAAATAAAAATTGCATATATAAAAAAATATCGTTGTAGTTCATGTCTAGGGAATATTTTACTAACGAAAACAAATATTTGGTCACTACATACACACACACACACACACATATATATATATATATATATATTATATATATATATATATATATATATATATATATATATATATATGCTATATAATATATTATATATATATATATATATATTCAACTAGACCTTATGAAAGAGAGGAGCATACGTGGAACCCTTCGTGATCTATGATTCATACTCCCATGAAGGGGGAGCAACGTTACCGTAGAGAACCAGCAACTGGAGTGGTGAGAAGAAGCTCATAAGGCTCCTCAAAACACCTAACTTCTTACGTGCTCTTTAGAGGGAGAACAATAATGTAGTCCTTCCAAGAAAATCACGAGAAAAAGAAATCACCATGAAAACTAAAAGCAGAAGAAGGTGTGAGTTGCATGTTTTCAAAGAAGATATTGTGGTGTGGGGAAGATTATAGGTGGAGATAAATGAAGGAATTAGTTTTTTGAGGCACTGAAAACAACCATGTTTTCTTTCCTGCATCTAGAGATACAAGAAGGATTAGAGGTTAACCTAGCCAACGTCACCTTCCTAGCATTAACCATTTGGTGAAAGAAGTAATGAAGGGAGAAGTTAGTAATAGAGTTGATAGGAGACAAAATGTGAGGCAGGAGATCATTAATGAAAGGTAAAACAACAGACCCTTAAGGAACAACGTTATTTATAGTTTAAATTAGCTGCTATAGAATGATAGGAAAGGAAATTAGAGAGGAAACCACAGAGAAAAGGATAGATACCGAAGGAAAGATATTTAGAAATCAAAGCTTTGTGAAAGAGTCGCAGCAAAAGACTCACCGAAATGACCAATAGTGAAGGATCAAGAGTCAGAGGAAAGCGTTACAAAATCACCGCTTGAGAATGGTCTCCCTTCGTCGACACAGGCTCAATGAGCGTATACATACTTCCAGGAAGAAAGAAAGGTTAAGTCGATAGGCCGAGTCGAAAAGGCATACAAGTGCAAGATGCCAGCTCGGAAGCACGAGTTTTGAAGAAATCAGTAGGGATGCCATCAGGACCATACTTATTCTTAGTATTAATTCATAGAAGGCTGAAAAAACATCTTTTGAGGAAATTACAATGTTAGGAGAAGGATGAAAAGCTTTGGAATATAGTGAAGAATGGAATTAAAATCAAAAATTTGAATGAAGGATTCAGCAAAATGGCGGTTGTGCCGCCTGAAAATATTAGAGGACGGAAAGAGAAAGAAAATAAAAATTAGAGTTGACATTTTTTAACAAAATGCCAAATGAGCGTGAAGTCGTTTTTAGCCTAATCATAGAGTAAATTTTGTTTGACTTCAGGATAAAATATAGATAACACAGGTTTCTATAGTTTGAAGACTGTGATAATTGCTGAAGGTAGCGTCACTGCGGTCAATAACACTTAACACTAGAACAAGACAAGCAGAGTTAAAGCCAAGCTTTATTATCTTTAATTGAAGGGAAGGAATATGAGATGTACGCCTCCATGAAAGAGGAAATTACCTTCTTTATGGATTCTAGGCACTCCCCGGGACCCCTCCAGCCAAAGCAGGAGGTGGCGCCACGGTCCGGAGTGAACGAGAGTTATTATTATTATATTATTATTATTATTATTATATTATTATTATTATTATTATTATTATTATTATTATTATTATTATTATTATTTTAATTATTATTATTATTATTATTATTATTATTATTATTATTATTATTATTATTATTATTATTATTATTATTATTATTATTATTATTATTATTATTATTATTATTATTATTGTTATTGTTATTGTTATTATTATTATTATTATTATTATTATTATTATTATTATTATTATTATTATTATTATTAATTATTATTATTTATATATATATATATATATATTTTATTATTATTATTATTTGTAGTGAATTATTATTTTGTTTATTAATTTTTGTACATAAAATGTGTAGTATTATATATAATATATATATATATATTATTATAGATGATAAAAACTATATTTATATATACATTATATACACTAATATAAATATATAATATATATAATATACTATAATAAATATAATAACAATCATCCACTCCTGACCACCACCTCCTGCTTTTGCTGCTCCTGGAAGTGCGTAGAATGCATTAAGAAGGGTAATTTTCTCTTTTCATGGAGGCTTGCATCTCATATATATATATATATATATATATATATATATAATATATTTAATATATATATATATATATATATATATATATATATATATATATATATCACTATATATATATATATATATATAACATATATATTTTATATATATGTGTGTGGTGTTGTGTGTGTGTGTATGTGGTGTATGTGTGTGCGCTGTTATGGGACTAACATGCAAAGGGTGAAACTGGTTTATTTAGTTTATTGCTATTTGAGATAGAAGATATATACTATATAATAATATATATATATATAAATATATTATATATATATATATATATATAATATATTATATATATATATATATATATATATATATATAATATATATATATATATATATATATATATATATACAAGAGTAATTTTGAAAATTTATTATCATGGAATATTTAGATTTTGTTGGAAGAGATTTATGATAATACGAAATTTTGGTTCAAGATATAAAGGAATTATTATTATAATTATAAGAGTTTCAGAAGCAGAAGCAGAAAGAAATTAATCAAAGGAAAGAAAGTGAAATTAAGGAAGAAAAGAAAGGAGGAAGCAATTATTTATCCTTTTAAATTGGAATAAAAATTGGAATTTGTAAGTAATGAACATTATCTTAAAATGAAATTAAAATTAAAATACATTTTGTGTTTAAAGAAAGTGTTTATCATAATTTAAGAGGTGGAAATGAGGACATACCTTTCATGACGTCACGCTGGTAGCGTCTGTGGTGCCAAAAACCTCTGAAAGGAGCCACACCTGTTCCAGGACCAACTAAAACTACTGGTTTCGTGGAATTTTTTGGCAAGTGGAAACTTGACGAACTGTCATATATATATATATATATATATATATATATATATATATATATAGATATATATATAAAATAATATATATATAATATATATATATATATATATATATATATATATATATATATATATATATATATATATATATATATATATATATATAATATATATATATATATATATATAATATATATATATATATATATATATATATTATATATATATATATAATATATATATATATATATAGAACTTGAATATATATATATATATAATATATAATATATATATAGTGGCGTAATTAAGGTCAGTTGCGCCCCCCCGCGACTTATTTTATGCGCCCCTTTAGTCATGGACGGGTGGATAGAGTTTTGGAATTTGAATGACAAAAAAAGTTTTCTCTTGTTCATATCAAAGAAAAATCACATTAGCATACAAAAAAACCAGAGTGTATTACCATGGAAAAAAGGTTTATATATATTAAAAGAGATGCGCATTTTTAAAACACTTTTACATTACTGTTATTGTTAAGTAAAGCAAGAACTTACTAATAAACAATACACAATTTGTCGTTACTTGTTAACTTTGACGAAATAGTCCTTCTAAATGCCTCATTAATCCCCTTCGTCCTCTTTGCATCACAAATGTTCGCACTAATTTCTCCAAGTCCAGTGCGCGAGAGCCCGATCATACTCTATGCTAAGTACAGACAATTCACTTAAACTTACGGTCGTCATGGTACTTCTCAAATAACTTTTTTATTAGTTTTAATTTTGAAAAGATCTCTCAGCAGATGAATGAAGTTACTGGGAGTGTCCGAAACATTATAAAACTGTACACACGTCTGGAATACTACAAGGCAACATATTATTTTCAATAACAAATATTCTGCCACTTGTATTATTTTTGTCATTTTTATTTTTTATTTCACTTGCCACAACATTCCTAAAGCAGACAATTTCCGTAACTAAAGACTTGTCACGTCAGCTTCATATTTTTTGTAAACTTGTCAGCAGGCTCCATGAGCTCTTTATCTTGTTTGGTTCTTGTAAAGGGCCTGTTAGGGCTCAAAAAGCAAAACATCTGTTTCAACTTCCTCATACTCTGGTACCTTCGATTCACACTTGGTCTATTAGTATATCAATGGCTCTGTAAAAGAAAAACCCAAAGGGAGGAAAGGGCGCCAAATGAAGTCACATCTTTAGTAAAGCTCATCAAAAGAAGCTTGTCATTTGCTTTGATTTAGTAAGGCAATGAAGTCTCAATTTCCCAGCTTCCTTGCAATTTCCTGGGAACCTCTTCCACTAGCTTGTAAAACTCTCCCAGCAACTGGTTTAGTTTGGTGCACACCTTTCTTAAAGAGTGGAAGCTTCATCCAGGGATATGTCTGGTTTTTGGAGTGTTTTTAGAAGTGATGTTAATACTTTCTAAAATTTTGCTTTGAAACACAAACATTAAAATGAAGTGAAAATTGACATTTGTCTTCTTAATGCTGTCGCCTCAACTACTTCAGAGCTCTTTGTTGAAGTTAGGATGATTTTTGATAAACAGTTCAAAATATAAATGAAATTAACTGTCACGTCCAACAATGAACAAAACAGTTTTGTTTGACCATGCAGGTTTCTGCCTAATATATATAATATATATATATATATATATATATATATATATATATATATATATAATATACTATATATATATATATATATATATATATATAATATATATTATATATATTATAATATATATATATTATATATATATATATATATATATAGTATATATATATATATTAATTACAGAAGCGAGCTATCATTATGAAGTTTTCATCGAAAAAGTGCTCATCCCTCTTGCTCGCAGTGCGTCCTCTCGGCTCCTGCGCCCCCCGCACAACGGGGCTTGCGGGGTCGTTATTTACATCACTGATATATAAATATATATATATATATATATATGAGATTATAATAAATACAAAATATATCTACAAAGATCAAGATAACTAGATATATCGCCAGTCATTTTATATTTTCATTTCATTTTCTGTAAACTTAAATGCACCAATTATTTCCGTATTCAGTCTCTTTTTTTTCAAATCTTAGAACATATAATTAAATTTTTTTGAAAATACCAAGACCTTTTTATCTAGCAAACAAAGCTTTGTTTTCTCAAACTTTAATTAATTTCATTTAACCTAAAAGCTAAGTGGCCCATTTAACCCCCCGTATATCGCCCCTTAACCTCACCATCATCTTCTATATAATGCAAACTGAAACATGGGTCTAAAAACCTTATTTGACAACGCTCTAAAATAACCACTTCTCTTTTTTGGTAAATTAATACTAATAGGTTTTCTTTTTTTTTTGGCATGATATAACGAGTGGCTCGGAAAAAGTTCTTCTATTGAAGAGAATTATTATTATTATTATTATTATTATTATTATTATTATTATTATTATTATTATTATTATTATTATTATTATTATTATTATTATTATTATTATTATTATTATTATTATTATTATTATTATTATTATTATATTTATTATCAATGATAGCATGTCAATTTTTATTAAAGCACGATTACTGAAAATAAATATGAATCGCGCTTCATTAAAAATTATTATTATTTTTTATTATTATTATTATATTATTATTATTATTATTATATTATTATTATATTATTATTATTATTATTATTATTATTATTATATTATTATTATTATTATTATTATTATTATTATTATTATTATTATTATTATTATTATTATTATTATTATTATTATTATTATTATTATTATTATTATTAATTATTATTATTATTATTATTATTATTATATTATTATTAGTAAAACTTTAAGATAAGTATCAAAATTTTTCATTTTTTTTAGTTCTATTTTCACTTCATTTAAAAAATCATCTGCAACCAACTGAATTAATTCTTCTACAAAATAATGTTATTTTAAATACTAATTTAAATACTAATATTATTATTATAATTTTATTATTATTTAAACTTTAAAATAACATCAAAATTTGTAAGTTTTTTCATTTTTAAATCGTCAGTAACTTGCAATCAACGATAATATTATGGCATCGATTTCTTTATGTTTTTCTTAGCCTCCTTATTTTGGGGCACATATATTTATGAACATAATATCATTTATTAACTATGTTTATTATTATTATTTTAGTTGTTATGTTTCTCTTTAGGCTGCATAATTTTTATTATTATTTTAATTGTTATGTTTTTCTTTAAGCCTTCATTTGCTCCGAGAACTATTCAAAATTCTTCTGAGAACATTATGAAAATAAAGCAGATGAATGTGCCGTTTTTCTTATCCACTGAGAATTAGAAGTCTCCAAAGTAGCGACCAGAGCTGAAGGACAAAAGGAGCCACAAAGAAGGTCAA
>JABUQX010046627.1:37500-42500 GCA_015478945.1 Trachelipus rathkii
AATTTGCTGTTGCAAAAAGCATTCTTTTCTTATTTTCTTGATTAATTACTACGTTTTTATGTATTAAATTGTTAAAAAAAAAATTCTTTTCACTTTTTTTTGACAAACATTTTATATTTCCGTCAACATCCTACGCCTGGCACTTTTAATTTGGAGGGGCTCCAGCCCCGGAGCCCATAAAGACGAGCCGCCACTGTATATATATATATATATATATATATATTTTTATATATATATATATAATATATATATATACAAAATTATTATATATATATAATATATATATATATATTATATATATATAATATATATATATATATAATATATATATATATATATATATAATATATATATATATATATATTAATATATATATATAATACAGTATATATTATATTATATATATATATATAATATATATATAATATATATTATATATATATATAATATATATATAATAATATATATATATATATATAATAATATATAAAGATGATCTACTGGCATGACCATAACATGGCTCGTGCTGCAATGGTTCTTGGCAGCGGAGTAAATTTTATTTCTATTCCATATTTTATCACGAGGACTTAGTAAGCGGCTTAAATAGCAGGTGCCAACCAGGCAGATAGGCAAGAGGTGTAATTGCTCGGCATACTTCTGCGGGGAATCTAAAAGGGCACTCGAGAAAAATCAAAAGGCCGACAATATTGTCAGCGGCGCAACACTGTTTTGATCCTGGGCTGCGATGCCATGCTCATCATACCCTGTGGGGCAGCAATGACATCACGAAACAAGAGGTGAGTTGTAATCCTTAAGTTCTTAACTCAATATGATATGATGTTGTGAATGAGGGCATAAACCCGCATTCATCACATCAAATAGACAAGAGGTCTAGACCTAACTGTAGCTAGTACTGCGTTAGGCACACAGATTTCAAACTGGCATGTGTTCTGATGATGTCTCTCACTCGGACCATAGGCATAATCAGATTTGAATCACAGCTATGGAGGTGTTGATGAGAAGTGGAGAGTATCCAAGCCAATAATTAATGCCTGTATAAAGAGCTCCTCAAGCAGGGTGTGAAGGACATAAAGGGACTGCTCAATTCGCAGGACCTAGATGTATCCACTGCTCAGCTGCAAACACTCGTACAAGTCTTGCATGAAAACAGTTGTCCTCTGAAAAAAGGAGGGTAACTAGAAGCTTTCCCTGGTGTAACCAAGAGCTGACCACTCTAAGGGCTAAGACCAGGAGACTCTTCAACAAAGCTAAGCGGGACGAAAATTGGTAAGCATATAAAACAGCCTTAACCGATTATAATGAAGAGCTTAGAAAATCCAAAAAGAAGAACTTGGAAGACTGTTTAAAAACATTGGGGGTCAACTTGAAACTGTACGTCTACACAAAGTGCTCGCAAAAGACCAACCTAATGGACTGAGCCTCTTCTTAAGAAAAGACGGCAGCTATACAATAGGCCATAAGTAAACCTTAGTGGAACTTTTAAATACTCACTTTCCGCACAACGAAATAGTTGAGGACGGAGAGGAGGTAGAAGACCTGACAAATGGGCTGAGAGTCTGTCTGGCAGAATCTTCTCCCCGGATAAGATAGAATGGGCAATAAACTCTTTTGGCCCATATAAATCTCCTGGAGGGGATGGTATATTCCCAGCCTTGCTTCAACAAGGACTGGAGAGTCTACTTCCACTGCTGGTGAAGGTCTTTAGGGCAAGTTATGCCCTTGGATATATTCCCCAGCTGTGGAGGAGTGTAAGGGTGGTTTTCATCCCTAAGACGGGAAGACGCTCTATGTCTGACCCCAGATCAAATCAACCAATAAGTCTTACATCATTCCTATTAAAAACAATGGAAAAGGTGATAGATTACCATATAAGGGTAGAAACTTCAATAAAAAAGGAAATTCACCTTAATTAATGGACTTACCAATCTGGTAAATCAACAGTTGGCGCTCTAGACAGCTTGGTATCCAAGCTGGAAGGAGCGCTAGAACACAAGGAAGTGGCAGTATGCGCTTTCCTAGATATACAGGGCGCATTCGACAACACCTTATACACAACAATGGAGGATGCCGCTGCCGCCAAGGGCGTCAAGCCCTCAACAATTGCCTGGATAAAGGCAATGTTGGGGACGAGACGTATTACCGCTGAACTGGGAGAGGAGACAATCACTGTGGCGGCTGTAAGGGAATCCCAGGTGCAAGGATACGCTGATGACCTTGTAATTATCATTAGAGGCAAGCACATAGAGGTTCTAATGGAACTCATGCAACATGCCCTTAATCTTGCTTACAATTGGTGTTTAGAAAGGGAACTGAACATCAATCCAAGCAAAACAGTTATAGTGCCTTTCACCAGGAAAAGGAGGGATCACTATAATCCCCTCCACTGAAGTAATCACTATAAACTCCTCCATTGAATTCAAATATCTGGGAGTAATTCTAGATCAAAAACTTTTGTGGAACCCATACCTAAAAAGATTCGCGGATAAAGGAAAGAGTGGCCAATATAGACATGCGGAAAATGCTTGGAAAATATGGAGGCTGAAAACAAAAATAACCAATTGATGTACCTAACTGTAGTCAAGAATTATAAATCCTACATGCCTCCACTCGTTTAGTGGCCAACAGGTGGAGCAAAAGACTGCACAAAATACATAACAAGGATTGTAAAGGATTGCATGCCTAGCGATCACAGGGGCAATGCACACTTGCCCTACTGCAGCCATGGAGGCACTGCTAGGCCTCCCCACTTGCACTTGCATATTAAGAGGGAGGCCATATCATGTGCGATCAGGCTGAACTCTCCTTGGCCAAATTAAACAAAACACGAAGTCGGACACTTCAAATATTGGAAATTACCAAATGACCGATGAAAAATTACAATTCAGATCTAATGCGAGACATAAAAGCTGTTGGAAGGAAGTCAAAATCCTTCTTACAAACATTCATCAAACACGGGAAAATGGTGGCCCAAACTTCGATCCAGGAACCATTACATGGTACACTGATGAATCGATAATGGATGGTGGGGTTGGCACTGGCCTGGTTGGACCCAACTGCAAACGCAGTATGGCCCTGGGTGCTTCTCCCACCATCTTTCAAGCAGAGGTTTATGCCATAATAGCGTGTGCCCGGATAAACCTAGGTAGGGGGATGCGAGGAGCAAAGATCGCTGTGGCGACTGACAGCCAAGCAGCTGTTGGAGCTTTAAACTCTCACAGCTGCGATTCAAAATTGGTTTAGGAATGCCAGTATGTCCTACAGCAACTGGTTCAACATAACAGAGCGACTCTGATGTGGATGCCAAGGAACCAGGGCATACCAGGCAATGAAGAGGCAGACAGCCTCACCAGGAAAGGAGCTAAGGCCACTTTTATTGACCTGGAACTTTTCTGTGGACTTTCCAAAGGCCACATAAAAGAACTTCTGACACAATGGGAATACAGATCTATGAACAACTACTGGACAAATATCCCTGGTCTCAGACAAGCAAAAAGTCTGATTGATCCCTCTCCGAGAAAGGCAAAAGAAATGCTTGCTCTGAGCAGATCCGAAATTAGACTTTTGACTGGACATGGACCAGTCAGATATCACCTTATAAAAATGGGAAAAGTTTATGTGATTCATGCATCATGCCGCTACTGCCATGAGGCAGTAGAGACGGCGGAACACATTCTATGTAATTGTGAAGCTTTAGGATAGCAAAGATATTGGTGTTGGTAGAAGGACACACTAAATCCCTACGACATCAAAATTTCATTTCTTAGAACAATTCTGAGGTTCCTGCGGAAACTCGTGTTGAATCAGGAATTCTAATAGATAAGGGCATATCACTTAAGATCCACTTGGGTCGCAGTGACAACCAATCTAACCTAATCTAATCTACTCTACTCTTTATAGGGTTATAATTCTTCTCACAGATCTATGGTGGCTCCACACACAAAGCTCTCCTTAAAAAGGCTAAAAAATTGATGCCTATTCATCTTATCAACTCTCCTGCTCTCACTAACTATCTCCAATCTCTTTATGCTCTTCAAATTGATGCATCGCTTTCTTTATAACATCGTTATATCAACTGACATTGCTCTTTTGAACTCTCCGATTGCATACCTCCTCCATTTAGAAGGGCTTTGCGACACGCCTTGCTACACAATCTCATTCTTTCTCTGTTTAACTCTCAGACTCCAACTTGACCACTATGCTCAATCTACCATATATATATATATATATATATATATATATATAATATAATATACCACATATATATTATATCTAATATATATATTATAATATATCTATAATATAATATATATATATATATAATAGAGCATTTATATATATATAAATTATATATATATTTATATATATATATATATATATATATATATATATATATATATAATATATAATGTTTATGAATCAAGATATTAAATATACTGTTTATATATATAATAATTATATATATATATATATATTATATATTATAATATATATATATATATATATATATATATATATATATATATATATATATATATATATATATATATAATATAAATAATAATATATATACAAAATATAAACTTAATAAACTTTTATTAAAATATATCTATATTTAAATATATGTTATATATAGATTTTTAATACATATCGATGTAAATATATATATATAATATATATATATATATATATATATTAATATATATATAGTATATATATATATTAGGATAAATAGGTATATATATATATATATATATATATATATATATATATATATAAATATATAATATATATATATATATATACTAATATATAATTTACATATTTATATTATAATAAAGTCTGGAACACCCTTCCATTATCTATTTTAATAGCTTTGCCTAAAAAAAAGTCGTGCATAGGGCATATCGGCCTTTCAGAACTGGGTCCAGGGGAATTTGGGGGGGAAAAAAAAAATTTTTCCCCCCTAACCTTTTCTGGTG
>JABUQX010046628.1:2500-7500 GCA_015478945.1 Trachelipus rathkii
TTCTTTGTTCCGTGTTTTTTTCTTTTTTGCGTTTTTTTTTTTTTTTTTGTTTTTTGGTTTCCGCTGGCTTTCTTGTGTTGTGTTGGGTGTCGTCTGGCTATGGTTTCCTCCCATAATATATATATTATATATATATATATATATATATATATATATATATATATATATATATATTACATTATATATATATATATATATATAATATATTATTACATTCTTTACATACTTTTCCTCATTTTTACCCTTTATAATACTACATTTCAACCGTAAAATTATTATTTTTATCTTTTTCGCGATCAGGCTACCTTACAAATATTCTTCTATTTCTTTAGCATCAACTCCATCATTTGAACCTTCACTTTTATGGTTAGTCTCAAACAAATGTCCTGTACCCACTTCTATTTCTACTTTTGCTTCTTACGCTAATCTACGGCAGTTTTCTGTGTTCTGACCATTCTCATTTATCTTCCGTCTGGTTTATGGTTTATATATACAGTATTTTTGATTTGTTCATCAAATATTCCTTCTATTTTTTCATTAAGCTTGAAGTACTTTTTCTGCTTTTTATTTTAAACACTTAAATAGCTTTTTTTATCTCTCTTTTTAATTTTTTTTTAACTTAAACACTCAAATAGCTCTCTCTCTCTCTCGCTCTCTATCTCTCCCTCTTTTTTTATCTTAAACACTCAAATAGCTCTCTCTCTTTTTTTTTTATCTTAAACACTCAAATAGCTCTCTCTCTCCTTTTTTATCTTAAACACTCTAATAGCTCTCTCTTTCTCTCTTTTATCTTAAACACTCAAATAGCTCTCTCTCTCCCTTTTTTTTGTCTTAAACACTCAAATAGCTCTCTCTCTCTTTATCTTTAACACTCAAATAGCTCTCTCTCTCTCTTTTTTATCTTAAACGCTCTAATAGCTCTCTCTCTCTTTTATCTTAAACACTCAAATAGCTCTCTCTCACTCTTTTTTATCTTGAACACTCAAATAGCTCTCTCTCTCTCTTTTTTATTTTTTTTTATCTTAAACACTCAAATAGCTCTCTCTCTCTCTCTCTTTTCTCTCTCTCTCTCTCTCTCTCTCTCTCTCTCTCCTCCTCTCTCTCTTATCTCTCTCTTCTCTCTCTCTCTCTCTCTCTCTCTCTCTCTCTTTCTCTCTTCAGTTCTCATCTCAATTTACTTTATAAATTTTTTTCAGAAATTTTTTCCTTCTTCTCACGCTACTTTCTCATAGGTCTTAAATTTTCTTCCTGCTCTTACTTTATTATTATTATTATTATTATTATTATTATTATTATTATTATTATTATTATTATTATTATTATTATTAATTATTATTATTATTATTGAATTGAATTATTAATTATTATTATTATTATTATTATTATTATTATTATTATTATTATTATTATTATTATTATTATTATTATTATTATTATTATTATTATTATTATTAAATAATTATAATACTTTGTAAACTGAATAAATATTTTTTGATTTTTGATTTTGTTACTACTACTATTACTACTACTACTACTACCACTACTACTACTACCTTACCACATGTCTACTACTTCTACTGACTCTACTACCACCACATTATTATTATTATTAATTATGTATTATTATTATTATTATTATTATTATTATTATTATTCATTATATATTGATTATTATTATTATTATTATTATTATTTATTATTATTATTATTATTATTTATTATTATTAATTATTATTAATATTATATATTTTATTATTATTATTATTTTTATTTATAATTATTAATTATTTTTAATTATTATTATTATTATTATTATTATTATTATTATTAACAATATCATTATTATTATTATTATTATTATTAATTATTATTATTAATTATTATTATTATTATTATTATTATTTATTATTATTATTATTATTATTATTATTATTACATACCAAGTAGTACGTAATTATACAACGTATTTCAGACCTTTAAAATACTTTTCATAGAAAGTAAAAATAAAAAAATGCAAATGGCGATTTTGAATGAATTATTTATAAGATCAAAATATATATATTAACTGAATCTAAATTAGTTATAGATAATTATCATTGCTGGTTATCCATATCTTTGAGTGATGGTTATTTATTAACGTAATAATTTAATAAATAATTAGTGTTTACATGCCATATATATAATAGTATGATTACATTGGAAGAATACTTTGTAATTTGCAAAACTTTTATTTATTTATTTATTTTTTTAATTCTATTTAAATAAAAAGGATTGTCATTATAATTTTTACTAAAAATTAATGCTTTATATCGAATGTATTAGAAGTGTAGAGGAAATCGATGTAACTTAAAGTTCTCCTAAGTGAAGTAAATTTCTTTTTAAATTCTTGTTCCAGTAATGGTAGAGACTTCTTCTTATAACTAATTTCATTGTTGAGCAACTTAAATTGAAACCCTTTGTACAGGTTACTATTGTAGAGACGTTTTGTGAATAATTTGACATTAATGAATTTCGGGATAACCTGATAAGCTTTACACGTTGTCAGAAAAGAGATATCCAACTTTAACTTTTCCAGGCGTTTATTCAAATTTTCAGCTGATCTGAGCGTATTAATGACTTCTCGGCCGTATCTTTGTGAAAGAATATCGTTCCTGCTTCTGTTTTTCGGGAATCTTAATTTTATTATAAATAAGAGAATCAAAGCTCTGAACATTTTTATTTCCTTTATTAGAATCGACGTTTCGAGAAAATAACGTTTCTCATCATCAGGATAATAGAATGATAAAATATAATAAAATAAAATAACACAAGTAAAAGGTTCAAATTCTAAAACATTCCACTTATCTCTAAATGTGACAAATATATGAAAAGTCAAATCAGGCTAAAGTAGGCTATTGTAGTTAACAAGTTAGTTGGTTGGCTGTTTAATAATTATCTATTTAGTAGTTGAAAAATGTCTTGATAAGAATATAAAAGCAGTGTTAAAATAATAATTATTAATAATTAAAACAAATAATAATAATAATAATAATAATCAATAATATTTACAAAATAATAATAATTAATATAATATAAATAATAATAATAATAATAAATACAATATACAATTAACAATAATAATGACACCGGCACAATTATACTAAGATAAATACTAATAATAATAATATATAAAAATAATAATAAAATAATTAAAGGTAATAATAATAATAATAATAACGTTCTTTAAAGAACTTATCATCAAACGATCAGTTTAATATCAGTTTAAAATTTCTAACAACATTAATAAATAATGAAATAATAATAAATAATAATAAATTCTTAGTTTTATAATCAATAATAATAATAATAATACCCAACATCTTTGACTAAAAAAAAATAAATAAAGCAAAAATAAAAATGGTACAATATTTATAGATAGTAAATAAATACAAAAACATTGAAACTGGTACGAAAAAGATGTTATAAAATCAATAATCAAAAACAAAAGGTTAAAAAATTATTATATTCTCATATTAAAATAACTGCAGCTTAAAAGGTCCATTATCTTTATTTAATGAGGGGTTTATAGTATTTGTATAAAGTGACTCTAATATTCGTAAGTCTAATTGATGGTTAGCTTGGGCTAATATTTCAAAATCAGGTGGTTTGACTATATCTCCATGTGAGTCGCAGTGGTCTCTGATGCTGGAGAAGGCTGGACGGCACAATGGATTTCCCGTTCTTGAAGAAACGCCTCGATGTTCATCAATTCTGATAGAGAGTTGACGCGTTGTGCTGCCAACATAGACCTCATTGCAGAGGTCACAAACATATTTATACACTACACATGAACGGAGAGCACGAGGGATTCTGTCCTTGTGATTAAGGAAGGATGCAACTTTAAAATCTGAAGAAAAGACCAATTTAATATTTAGTTGTGGAAAGTGACGTGATAAAAGATAGGACAAATCTTTGTTTAATTTTGTGTAAATATGGTCATAATACGGGAACTTTATGTATAAAAGTTTTTTCTGAACAGTAGTTATACTTATCTTCGGATCTCGAACATTATTCAAAAAGGAATTTATTAGGCGTAAAATTAAGGAGGTGGGATAAAAGTTAGAGTTGAAATATTTCGTTAAAATTTCAAATTCGTTGTGCATATTAATATAACTGGAAGATAAATGATAGGCACGATAAAGCAGGGTTTTAACACTATTACATTTGTAATTGAATGGAATATGACTAAAAAAGTTGAGACCTAAATTAGTAAAAGTTTTTTTCCGGTAAATTGAAATGGAATGGTTATTATTATGTTTTGAAATTAATAGATCTAAAAATGGCAAAGAGTTATTTTCTTCTTCCTCCTTAGTAATTTTAAGATAAGTCCAACCTTTTTTAGGCTATCTTAATAATCAACTGACCAATATTAACTTTACTAAGGAGGAAGAAGAAAATAACTCTTTACCATTTTTAGATCTATTAATTTCAAAACATAATAATAACCATTCCATTTCAATTTACCGGAAAAAAACTTTTACTAATTTAGGTCTCAACTTTTTTAGTCATATTCCATTCAATTACAAATGTAATAGTGTTAAAACCCTGCTTTATCGTGCCTATCATTTATCTTCCAGTTATATTAATATGCACAACGAATTTGAAATTTTAACGAAATATTTCAACTCTAACTTTTATCCCACCTCCTTAATTTTACGCCTAATAAATTCCTTTTTGAATAATGTTCGAGATCCGAAGATAAGTATAACTACTGTTCAGAAAAAACTTTTATACATAAAGTTCCCGTATTATGACCATATTTACACAAAATTAAACAAAGATTTGTCCTATCTTTTATCACGTCACTTTCCACAACTAAATATTAAATTGGTCTTTTCTTCAGATTTTAAGGTTGCATCCTTCCTTAATCACAAGGACAGAATCCCTCGTGCTCTCCGTTCATGTGTAGTGTATAAATATGTTTGTGACCTCTGCAATGAGGTCTATGTTGGCAGCACAAC
>JABUQX010046628.1:17500-20870 GCA_015478945.1 Trachelipus rathkii
TAGACTTCTACTTACTAATTTAAAAACTATGAATTTTAACATTTGTATCATAAGTAAATTCATATTTATAATATTACTTTTTTAAATATTAATGTATCATTATATTTATAATATAGAATAAGTTTGAATGACAAAACTCAAAAATTGACTTAAGGGATGCAAGTGAAATAATAAAAATATTGGAATTAAAATTATACCATTTATTTATAATATTTATAATATTGTAAATGAAGGAGGATGTGTGAATGACTAAATTATATATTTGGCTTTGGAATATCAACTTTTGATTCACTAAATCACTAGTCCCTCACATCCCCAGACCCCCAGCACTACTGAGTAGCTGACCTAACTTCAAGCCATTATCACTGGGCTCATCCAAGCGTGATCAGGCCAAATTTAATTTTGATATGACCTGATAAGTCTGTATCTCAGTCGTAGTATGAAGTATCGTGTGAGATTGACAGTGGTGAAGGAGCAGGGGGCAGTAACAGGACTCTTAAGCTTAGCTGCCTTACCTTATCATAATCATCTCTCTCAGTTGGCAAATTTTCAGAATTTCCTAGTTCTAGATTATGAGCATCAAATACTAGTTTTTGCAACGTCTACACAACAAAAGTTATATTTCAATTGCGAGGGGCCTTTTTGCAACCTTTTTATTTCCTTAAAAAAAAAAAGTGTACAGCCACACGACTTTTTGCACGCGGCATTTCTAAATTCTGATTAATATAAAATAATTATGTAAAAAATGTTACTAATACGAAAAGCACTGAAACAGTTTAAGTAATAACATTAATGAGAAGTCCACAGACCAAATATTTCAGATGAATATCAAAATTTCAAATAATATAAAAAAATAAGGATAAAAACCATCACATAACAAAATTTATTTGTAACAGCACCTCAGGGGCTTCCACCTTGTAAAATTCGAAAATTGGATACATACCAAAAATAATAGTCCCAAATTTAGAGTAATATTTGTCTTTTAAAATATGTTATAATTATAATATGATCTCAAAGTAAAAAGTACATAGGTTGTAAAATTTCCCCTATTTCAATTTAGAACGAAGTTGAACAAACAAGACGAGAAAAAAAAATTTATTTATAGGTATTATACTATGTTTTTTTTATATTATTTTCTGGCTTGTGTATTTTATTTTCACTCATGAATAATAATTCCGGTTTTATTTTTTTTTCCGGAAAAAAAAGAGCTTGTTTTTTTTATTCCCCTTCACCAAACCACTAGTCACACCACAACAATTTTGACCCCTTGTTCAAAACTTAAAATTACCTTTAGACCTTCCATACCTCACAAAAAACAACCATAAAATCTAACAATAGCTTCTACCAACAATAATCACATGCATCAGAATTGCAATCCTTTCTATCCCCCTCTTCATTACTTCCACACAAATACAAACACATTTCACACCACAGCCATTACCAACTCATTTTCCAACGTTTCCTTTCAATCTCTGATTCAGTCACAGGAAGAAAAACCCAAATTTGTGCCCTTTTCTAAAAATACATCCATCACCTCTATCCTCGATCTCCTCAAAACAATTTATTCCTCTGAACATTTCAATATAAAAGGATACGATTCATAACATTTCGCCGAAGGATAGAAAGGCGCTTACTGCGATCACGATCCACGACCTTCTCCGAGGCAGGCATTAGCATTCCTGGCAAAAGATAGATGGTAGTAAGGCAGCAGCCAAAAGCCTAACTATCACCGTCCTGTAGAGTAGCCTTCTACGACAGCAGGAACAATACGATGTGGTACAATTTTTTTCCTCCCTTCACGTATAGATATAGGGGAATAGGGATGTCTGTTAAAGATGTTTCTAAAGAGGGGTGTGTGATATAAGTATTTGTATATTTTGGATATGTTTGTACTGGAGGTAAGTGTGGAATATGCACGCATAACAGCAAGGCGCGAACCCATAAAAGCACATGGGTGAAAATGTTGTCATACATACCATAGCAAAATGGTATATAGCATTAATATATTATATAGTTATCTATATTATATATATATATATAATATATCATATATATATAATATAATTATATATTATATTATAATATTATATAATATATATATTATATATATATATATATATATATATATTATACTAATAATTATATTATATTATTATTTTCATTATATTATTATATTAATTATTATTATTATTGAGTTTTAATATATTCAAAATTCTAATATTGTTAAATTAATGCGACCAAAATAATCGGCGAATTTGCCGATGGACGATGACGATGACGATTGAAAAAAAAAAAATATGCCGATTTTTGCCGATGACGATGAAGCAATGACGATTAATCGTCCCATCACTAATATATATATATAATATAATATATATAAGTAATCAAAATTATAATTATATGCTTCATTGGGGATATTTATTTTGAATTTCAATAATATATTATAAGTATTATATAATAATATATATATATTATAATACTTATATTAATATATATATTATATATATATTTATTTATATATATATATATATATATATAATTATATTATTATATATATATATATATAGTATATAGTATAATATATAAATATATTATGCATTTGGGGTGATTTCGAGAAGTAAAGAACTCCTTGATTTCAAGGATAAAATGGATGGTATTGTTATATTATTTCTTATTAATAATGATTATGTTTGTATTAGCATTTATTATTATATATTATTTATTATTATTATTATTATTATTATTATATTATTATTATATTTAATTATTTTGTTGAATTTTATTATTATTATTATTATTGATTATTATTTATTATTATTATTATTAATTATATTAAATTATTTATTTATTATTTATTATATTATTATTATTGTTATGTATTCATTTATTAATTAGTAATTTTATATATTCATTATTTTTCTTATATAACTTTATTATTATTATTAATTATTATTATTATAATTTGATTATTATTCAATTATTATTATATTATTTTATTATTATTATTAAATTATTATGCCATGTAGTATTTTGGTTCCATCGTGATTTTTTCCAACCACAGCATTATCACACATTTATATACTGTGTATGAGTGTATTACATTAATACTTTTTTGTAAGTCATTATTATTATTATATTATTATTATTATTATTATTATTCATTAATGTTAATTCATTTATTATTATTATTATTTATTATTATTAATTATATTATATTATTATTATTAATTATTATTATTTAATTATTATTAATTATATTAATTATTATTATTACTTTGAAGTTTAATCATATCATGCAATAATCATGCACAGAACATATTTCTATCAGTGGTAACATGTCTTAAATTATATAATATTAATTTATATAATA
>JABUQX010046629.1:0-49596 GCA_015478945.1 Trachelipus rathkii
AAATATCATGTAAAAATAAGATTACTCGATGACAATTTCTGAATTCCAAAATAAAACCAACTGACAAACCATGTATATACATCGCATCTTAACGATGTCACCTAACTACGAGCCGAACCTTTAAATCACAAATACGCTACATACGTGAAATCTATGCCTCATATTACAACACTCGAAATCATCGTGACGAATATCAACCGCTAACCATCAACTCTATACATCGCCTAGTAGCACCGAGTGAATACGTGCACTAGACTAACTTCAAGTGCTCATGGGTAAAGTCAACTGTTCTTTACTGTCTCGCTGACAGGATCGGACGAGGAGGAATGAAGTGCATGTATAGAAAAACAAAATTATGCAAAAATGGGTTAGTGTTGCAGGTGGTATTTATATTTATCATACTTTATCAAATCGAAAGATTGAAATAACGGTCTTAGAGTGAGGGAATATATAGAACTTGCCTAATTATCTATGACACCCACGAGATAATCTCCTCTATGAGATCGACTAACTCGACTAGAAAAGATGAAGTAGGAAAACTCAATGCATTTGAAAGACTAAAGCGTAGTTTTATGTATTTATATAATTATATGGATAAATTGATATGATATAAAAATTCGAAAAAACTTAGTCTTTATTTCCATGTCGAACTTGAGTGGGTTAATATATGAGTGGGATGCTAGTGTGTTGGATGTATATAATAATCGTGCTGCTGTTGTGTGTATAGCTATGATATATGAGTTACGATAGTTTGTATAAACAATTAAATATCAGTGAAAGTAAGAAAGACTATGTGAATAATTAATAGTTGGCTTGTTACCTCTAATAGATCAAGAAGAAATGCTAAATAAGATCGTGTTTGTGTTGGGGAAATGGTGTAGAGTGGGTTGGTTTTGATATTACTGATTCCTGTTTTCACTTAGTTTTCTTAGTATGTAAAAAAAAATGTTCAATTTTTAAATTATGAACATTAAAAAAGAATAAAATTTTAGGAAAAAAACAAAAAGTTTTTAAAGAAATAAAATTAAAAAATTAAAAAAGTTTTTATTTTAAAAATAACAAAAGTTAAAAAGAAAATGAAAATTATAAAAATAAATAAATTAAAATAAATATTAATATAAATATTATAAATAAACATCAGTCTACAATAATAGTAAATTCATGATTTGTTAAGATGAAATACTACATAGGCCTGCATTTTTCAACTTTTGTACAAAAAATTGTGTTTTTAGTATTTGCTGTTGAACTTTATGTTTTATGATGCGGCTGAATCTGAAATATATGAATGACAGCAGGTTGTTGCAGGTGCGAAGCCTACCCGTAAACGAGTAGAATCCCTGTTTCCACAAAAGCGCCAAACAAGTGACAAATCAATATAGTAAATACAGTAAATACTTATCAATAATGCCTGGATTAAAAGTGTTCTTAATTGAGGAGACCGAGCGAGTCCTTAGGCTCTTGAATATGCATTGGAATATATGAAGGCTTAGAAAGAGCATGCAGCAAGCTAATATATTTCGATTATAGTTATTGGTTGTTTACCAAATTAATAATCGGAAATGTAAAAATCATGAGGCGTATTCTGAAAATTAATAAAAGTCGACCTTACTCAGCCGTATAGTAGCGTTTTCGCTGATTTTGAAAGCTTTCTTTTCTGATACTTTCCTTTTTATAATGTTGCTACTTATTAGCATTTTCTCGAAAGCAAATAACCCCCTGCTAAGATAAAGTCTCTTAGCTTACCTACTAGTATTTTCCAGCGACTTCTGGTACCTCCTCGTGCATTTCTTTCCAATTCTTGTAATGGACAAGCGTCATCGCTTTGCTCTTCGTAACAGCTCCTAGATTTTCTGTTAAGTTAAGTATTGAATACTTCAATGATGTAATGAAAAGAAAGGGCAGACTTAAAGGCTCATGTCGAACACCCAGTTCTCTCAAATTTGATGTAGCATACTTATAGACGAATTGTCTTGAAATTATTAGTGTAGACTGGTCTTGATTTTTCCAAAAGAACCTACAGACTAGGAAGCAACGGCACTAAAAACATGTACTGAAACATTCCGAACAACCTGGACAAAGCGAGATCCGCAACTTTCTCTTGAAGCATTAAATATTCAGTTTCAAAGAGCTAGTGATGTGGTCTTGTCATTAGGTTTTCAGATATATTCAGGATCGCACCAAATATACTCCCTCTTTAATCTTTAATAAGAACATGCGACGATAAACGTAGAGATGATTTTGTCCGCGTTTGACCAGGTAATTTGAAAAAACTCAAATTCCCCTGTCCTTTGAGATTAGAGCTATGTAATAGTGAAACAACTAGCCTTCAACGAAATGGGACTGTACAAATATAAACACACACTAGTTATTTTGATAGTGATAAAAAGTGACAGGTCAGAAGGTAGTAGAACGATTCTATTGGGTACCACCAAGAGATTTATCTAATACAACAAATTCTATATATTCCAACTTATAAACCCAGATCTACCCTTCCGTAAAATCCCACTCCTTTTGTTATCCTAGATGGTGGCTGTTTAGTTTCGACTGAATGTTCCACACTACACACAAAGAAAATCTAATGAATAGTCTGTGTACCGCTCTTAGTACTGTATAATAGAAGCATGGAAATCACTATTCTAAATCTCACATATATAGTTCCAACTTTTTTGTCCTATTGAGATATTTTAACTAATCGACATAAAAATCAATACTGCGAAGTTTCTACGAAACGTTTTTTTTCAAATTAAATGAGAAATGAATGATCAACTGGTACTGAGGCAACTTTAATTGCCTAAACGAAGGTACCAAAGGACCGCCTTTAGACTTGTTGTGGAAGTGTTACTAAATGATTAGGCTCATCCAATGACTCATAGTGTAATTAATCAGTCGCCTATAATACATATTAGCACATTGAACTCACGACGAAAGTACCGCACGTAAGAATGATCATTGTCAGATTATACTATGTTCATCTCTCTGAGAACAGTTTATTGAAAGAAATCTTCATTAACTTCGTTTCCAGAAACTTATTATCATGTGACAGACAATATATGTATCCTGCGTTGCTATAAATAAAAATATTTTTACCCTTTTCAGATACGTATGTAGAATCACAACTTCAAACCAATTCGAGCCGACACTCGGCTAGATCTCAAATCCCCGTCACAACGCATCATATATGAAATTTCTGGTTAAAAGACAGGCAATTTGAAGTCTCCGTCGATCATGTTGACTACACACTCTCAGACGTCGATTAAGCACCGTTAGGATATGAACCCTATTTCAGATGTCCGAAGTGTATATCTAGTTTATGAAAGTCACGCAAAAAATGTTACTCTATAAATAGTCGAATCTAGGGATCAGAGAGTATGTCTAGCAAGGAATCAACATCGAGGTACTGCCTTATTGACTAGGATAGCATTTTTATATTCTATATATATAATTCTCATACCTATAATCCATATGATCATATAAACGAGATTTGTTAACATTTATTATACCATTTTGCACAACTATCCATAATTCATAACAATATATTTATTATAAATAAAGATTATATATTATATATATATATATATTATATATATATAAACTACTAGTCAAAAATGAAATAAGAAATATAATAATAGTCTCAGACCGCAGCCAAATACATATCCAAGCAGCCGGAACTGACTCCCTCACGGCTGAACTTATAGGTAATATATGGAGCGTGAATAAATGATGTAATAAACGTACATTATATGTAGAAGATATAAACACTCAATAATATAGATAATAAATATATATAATATTTAATATATATAATATATATATATATAGTATAAGTTATAATTATTAATATATAGATAAATATAATATTATATAATATAGTATTATAGATAATATATTAAGTATATATAGTATATAGATATTATATAATATTAATTAATATATAAAATAAAGATAAAAAACAATACAACAAAAAGGTTCGCTAATATTATATATATATAGTAAGAGTATGACAGAGTTCTATAGAACCTTGGTGTTGTTTAAAGATATTTTGTGTTTAGGAGAGGTAAGGGAAGTAAGGAAGGAAGAACGATTCGTGCCGCCAAGTGGACGGGGAGAAACGTTCGTAGCGAGTTTGTTACTACCAGACAACCGACTAGTGAATGACCACTTACAGCCTTCCGAAAGAAAGACAAGCTAAGAGAAAGATAAACGGTAAGTGAAAAATCGATACTGTAAGACACCCGTGGGTTTGTGAAAAAAGACCTATTATACGGAGGAGATAAGAGGAGAGACAATGGACGAATGTATTTATCAGAGAATATACAAGACACACCACAGTAACATCGGTGAAGATAAAGCTATCAAAAATTTCATAGATAAGACAAAGAGCCTTCTGCCTCCATAATGCAGGTCCATGTGAGACATAGTTTGACTCACATTCAGCTTCGCTGCAGCCGTACGTTCGATGAGCTCGCAATCGTTCCACCGTCGTACTGTCAATTAGCGTGGATTGATTCATTAAAAGCGTAACATAATAATATTTGTCAGAGTGAAACTGCAAAAAGACTATTTTTTGCTAGCATTTAATTACTACACTTACTCCAACATAAAAAATAAGAGTGTACTTAATGCATGGAAATGATATCCTCCTTGTGTGAAACTTTTATTTAGATTCTCGCTGGAAAAGGGGAGAACGATTCTCAAATAGCAGATAGAGGAATCCGATTCAGCCGGATGTCTAGACTACCCTATATGCGTCACACAGGAAGCTACTTTTTCCTCATAAGTCCTAGGTAGATGATAATCCTACCTTTCTATGATCGCAGATGTCTTCAGTAGCATTCTCTTGATTATAGTATTCACGTATATGTCAGAGAATGACGAAAAACAAGAAGGTTCTGGAAATGATCTCAGACTTATATGCTCAACTGTAATTGTACTTATAATTATAATTATGTGAATATCTTCATTATACAAATAAAAATATTCTAAGAAATAATTTACGAAAATTATGATTTGGAAGAATTATTTTTCGTATATATATATGTATATAATATTATATATATATTTTATATATATATATATATATATATTATATATATAATATATATATATATATTATATATTATATATATATATAAATATTCGATATATATAATGAAACAATTGTTTTGGTGTGAAGCATAAATGTACTTCACACTTCTTGCAAAAAACTTTCGTTTTACCATTGCACCCAGGAAGTTTGCATCCTATACCTTTGTCACTATATTCAGGGAAGTAATCTACCCCATCAAGTCTTACACTTGAGCAGGGTATCGGTTTTGCTGGTCCTTTTCTTTTTTTTCCTGAAAATCTGAGTAAACAGACCCATAGGGTCTTCCCCTTTTTTAGTCTAAGGACTTATCACCTTTACAAAGATGAACGTTTATCAAAATACTTCACGGCAGTTATGTTGATGCCGTCGACATCAGCAAAACGTGCAACAACAGATCCCCTACCCTTTTTCTTTATTTGTTTGTCTGATGGAAATTCAATATTTGGGATTCTAGTTAGGAGGGCAGTGCCAACACATTGTATTCCTAATTTGCTAACCCACATAATAATGCGATACCAGTAAACCAATTATCGAAATAGAGAGTTTGTAATATTCCATTATGGGTATTACTGAACATAATTTCAATACAGTATTTCCGCTATCCCCAATGCGAGGAAACTCCTCAAATTTGGTTATCCCACCTATGTAAATATATAAATTATAAACAATTCTAGTATCCCCAGTGAGCACAAACACTTTGTATCCCCAGTTTTTGGTTTATTAGGAAGATACTGTATTCATGATTGATGTCCCTTATAGGGAATCATTTGATCGTCTAGTGATAAAAATTCTGAACTTGGGGTTCTTCGAGTTACCTTTTCCTGTAAAATGTCAACAAATGGTCGAATTTTAAATAACTTGTCAAAATTCATGCGATCTCTAAGTTGCTTACTATTATCATTGAAATGAATATGTTTCTTTGTCTCCTTCCATCTTTCACGCGTCATTACATCTGCAACACAGCCAGTCCTGAAGTAATTACTCCAATAAAGTCGTGTGTTGGGTAAAATTAAAATTGACACGTAAATTGCAATACCCATGAACTGCTCTAGTTCTTCGACTGTCATGTTTAGTGCCCGATTAGGGTTTTGTTGAATGGCGTATAAATTTGATTCTCTAACGATAGTCTCTAAAAGGCCATTATCAAAAAAATAGTAAAAATAAGAAATAGGACACCTTATAGGTTCTGGTTCTTTTGAACCCTCTTTCCATTTATAGCTGCGAGATTGCTATTCCCGATTCGTCTATCCAGTGAATACTCTTTACCCTTTTTTTTTTAAGAGACTGCAGTTCTTTATTCGCCAGAAATTGGTAGAGTATCTTTACAGTAAAATATATATATATATATATATATAATATATATATATATATACTATATATATATATATACTATATATATATATAGATATTAGTATATTATAATTATATATAATATATATATAATATATATATTATAATATATTATACAAATACTATAGAATACTTATAGTTCGTGAATTTCAATACTGATTCAGGAGAAGATAAACAAAAAGTCAGTAAGCCCCATACGACGAATTAATGTATTTGAATTTTCTGAAACACATTTTTTAGTAATAAAACCTAAACGATAAACATATTGAAACAACAATTATGACTTGAGAAGATGACCCGACCTGAGGACGAGTACTGAAATTAATATTTTTTTCAGACAAGTTTTCTTCTATAAGAAATATACTTCCAAGCTGGCGACACACCTGCATTATGTCAATCACGAGGCAGAAGTGTCATAGCCAATGGGGACGTCGATAAAATATATTTCTGCTCATAAAGGTGCCAAAAGCACCTTTTTTTACAATGAAAGGTATTTAAACGCTCTTATATGATCGTGCCCTAGTAAAAAGGAGGAAAATCATGTTTAAAAAGAGGGAAAATCATGTTTAAAAAAGAAAATTCCCAGAAGGCGTAAAAGGGTTAAGTATGATAACTTTTTTATTGATAGCAGTTTATTCGAGCGCTAGGCTATGTTACGGTTTTTGTCATTGTTACATTATATTCGTAGTTTAGGTTTATGACTATGTTAGCTTTATTTGTGAAACTTTTTAGTTAGACATATATTCATGATCAGTATAATGATTAGGTTAGGTTTTTTCATAGTTTTTTTTTAAATATTTACTATGGTTATGTTAAAATTCCATGATGATATGCTGGAAAAAATGTGAGTAAGTTACGTTCTGCCTCAATGTTAGTTACTTTACTGTTGGTTACTTTGGGAACAATGTTAATGTAATCAGTAGAGTCGTGCTTAAAGCGTGTTAGGGTTTGTCGTTGTACATATTATTCTTAGTTTAGATATGACATGTTAGCATTATTGATGTGAAAACTTTTGTCGCATTAGCATATATTCGTTTGTTCCCAGAATTGATAATTAGGTTAGGTTATGGATAAATTTTTGTTAAATTTTACATATGTTAAAATGTTAATATACAACGATATTTAGAGATATGTTTTGAGAAGTGGTGAGAGGTTATGTTTTTGTATGTATGTTTAGTTATTTTTCTGTTTGTTATGTGTGAACTTTGAATGTTAACAGTTATTCATGCATAAAGGTATGTTAGGTTTTGTTCGTTGTACATTATATCATAGTTCAGTTGATGCTATGTTTTGCTTTATTAATGTGGAAACTTGTTACGTTAGCATATATTCATGAATCAGTATGATCATTAACACGTTATAATAAACATTTGTTAAATATTACTATGTTTAATGAAAAAATTATCCATGATAATGTTTAGAAAAAGTGGAGTAGGTTGCGTTCTGCGCTCAATGTTAGTTACTTGACTGGTGTTAAGTATGGAACTTTTTAATGTTAGCAGTTTATTCGTGCTTAACGTGATCGTGTTAGGTTTGTCGTTGTACATTATATTCCTAGTGCAGATTTATGACATGTTAGCATTATTGATTGTGAAAACTTTGTTCGCAATTTAGCATATGTTCGTTTTCTGCTATAAAAGAACTTCTTTTTCTGTTATGTTTTATCTAAAATGACACTCGAATATGACTTTGAATCAATAGATCAAATAAAAGTCTCTAAACAGACCTCAGAGGTTGGAAAGTGAGGTGGGAGGGAAAGAGCGTAGTGCGATGAGTAATATAACTGGACCGGCTGTACTTGCAATTCTGCTTTGTAGAGAAGAGAGGATATGTGTAAAATCAATCGATATCATTCTTAAAGTTGATATAACCAATAAACTCCAGGTATTAGAACAGATAAATTTATCGAAATTTATTTGATCGAAAATTTACTTAAATAGGCACTCACATTACTTCCTCTTCTCTTGGCATATATTTTAAGGTATTTGTGTCTAATTTGTGTGCTGGCCGGCTTTAATTTATATTAGTTAATGTGAATCTACAGTTTATATACATAATTATAGTGGTAAGTTATAGCACGTGATAAATAAATACTGATCATCATTTATTTAAGTAAGGTATGCTTCACCCTATCTCCTACTTGTCATAGTTAGGTTTTAGTTTATATTCTGTAGTTGATACATAGTTAGTTATTATGATTGTATGAATTTATCATATACTTATTAGCTTCACGATTCCGACTATGGCTTTTAACCTTGGATGTGGTAGTATATAATTATTATTTAGTTATCGCAATTAATAATTAATATATAAAATTATATTTAGACTGATGTGTTAGTATTCCTTACAGTAGTGTGGATTGCTATGTAATACACGAACTTTACAACTCGTACCAGTTATATTCTTGGTTCTACGTCTTTATAAACTATAGTATAACCTTCGGTGCATTACTCTGAAGATATGGGTGATCTAATGAAACGATTTCCCAATATTTCTATTTACACTTCATATTCACAGATACACCAGGGCCAGTAACAAATTCACACGTGACGCTCAAACGCGGTTGGCAGTCTGGGTCACCTACGCTCTTCTTCTCAGACTCCTCTCCACTCTTATCTCTCTCCAGCCCTGCTTCAGGGAATCGAGCTCTCTTTCTCCACTTCTAATATAGAGTGAACTAAGCATGGTCCTACCTTGGTGACTTAGGTACCCCTTCCTAACATCCTCATGTGCTTCTAACTCTAGTTCTACTTCTAACTTTATCTTTTTTCTAATTATATACCAGTTCACATCATAATACGTTCTAGTGACTCCACTAATTGAGTTTTACGAGTCACCGGCCAATAACGTGTCTTAATTATAAGTCACCACTGCTAATTCTGATATTATCCCTACTAATCACTCTGATTCAAGATACACCTATCGTTTATTAAACCATACTCATTCACTCCCACATTGTCCCCAACTTTATTACTCAAAGACTCTTAGACATTTTAGGACAGTTTCAGCTTTTCCTCATTACTCCCAACATACAATTCACTACCCTCGTTTTTAAATAGCTACCTCTATAACCTCTTCACTTACTTTTCCTCACTTATTCTATACTCTTCTTACCTTTCAATCTGGAACAATTTTGACGTGATCGGATTTTCATAGCCTGTTCCTGAGGTTTCATCACCACTAAGTTGACTGAGGTGTTTCAGTTTCTTTAATTTCCCTTTTTTCCTAAAGCTTTTTGAATAGTTGTGAAGGAAGTATGAATACCACTGTTTTGTAGAACATTGCTAATTTTCATGATTTTGGCCATTTACCAAAATGCGCTTCCTTTTCTTCCTGTTTGCCATTCCATATATTTCGATTCCTTGTTATTTTGGTGCGTGTTTGTCAACAATTTGGCGTATATGAGCTGGTTGATCCTGACATTTATTTTCAACATTCTTTAAACCAGTGGGTTAATTTGTGAAAGTGAAATGTGAAGAGAATTTCATTAATTTTTTTACGAGGTCTGGCCTTTATACTATATATATTATATATATATATAATTATATTATATATATATATCAATTTTATTATTAATTATAAATATATATATAATATAAAATAAAATATACCATTAAATATAAATATATATAATATATATATTATATATATTTTAATATATTATATATATATATATATATATTATATAAATTTATATATATATATATATATATAATATATATATATATATTATATATATATATATCTGATAATATTAAAGTGTGTATGCTTATATTATTTTTTGAAAATAACTGATAAATAAATATAATTATTTTTTACTTATTTTTTTTGTGTTTTTTGAATTTCACTCTTTTCCTTTTACAAAAATATTTTTTCCAAGTTTTCAAAAAACTTAATGTGGGAAAAACTCCCTTTGCAGGCCTTTTGCCTTGGGTAATATATAACTTATTGAGCTACGCTGCCAGCGCAATGATTCTATGTATTAATTTTAAAACTAACAGCTTTTATTTTTGCTTTAATATATATATATAAATATATATAATATATATTATAATATTATAATATAATAATATTATATATATATATAAATATAATTATATATATATAGTATATTTATAATATATATATATATATATAATAATATATATTTAGTTATAAAATAAAATAATTATATATTATTATATTATATATTTAGTATATATTATATATATATTATATCTATTATATATATATTATATTATATAATTTATATTTTACAGTTGTCTTACCACTCCCAGAAGTACACACAACGCAAATACGGCATCATGAGCCAGACCAGCTTTGAAGTCGGGAGATTAATCAGAGGAACACGAAATGGAAGAGAATTCCACAAACGAATGCTGGCAGAAGACAGCACCACAGGAACTAAGCCTGGGTTGCAATATCCACAAAACTCAGGCGCAGACACAGCACTGTGCTACGAGGGACGTCTGTAAAGGATACGCGAGTGGACAGTTCCCTCGAGCACCTGCGCTGCGTCTATAGAAAGATAAAGCAACCAAACATCGCCCGCAAAAGGGCAAGTGAAGTGAAAGTACGGAACAGTTTATGTCTTTGGCCTTGATCGACCTGTCCAAAAGCGGGGTGAAACCAGAGCCCCCAGATTTGAGAGCAGTACTCCATCACAAGGGCGGATAGGCCTTGTATAGCTGAGCAACTGAAAGAGGAAAAAAAGTCTGTAGTCTAAACCAAACCCCCAGTTTCTTTGAGCCGCCTAGCCAACTTGTGATATGAGGGTTCAGACATTTTTGTATGTAGCCAAGGTTTATTGTCAACAGAAGAACCAGAGGACCGTTGAAAAGAGTTAGGAAGTTGAAGTGTTTGAAGGGATTTGTAGAAGTTTGAGTTTTAAAGAATAATTCACAAGGTTGAGACGCCCACCCGAAATCCTATCCAGATCAGCAGAATAGAATCGAAGATTAGACGAGTATTCTAGAGTAAAGAGGGAGCAATTGAAATGGTTGAAGAATGAAGGTGAGTCTCGGATACGAGTGATAGATTAGATGCGCAGTGAGAAATCGTTTAATGGAAAAGTAGAATAAAGTTAGAAAAACAACCCTAGAACACCACAATTAAAGAAAAAGAGGAAGACAGGTCCTCAACCACAGCCGAAATTGAGCGATTTTGAGAGAAAACTAGACATAAGTAAGCAAAGTGAAGGAGAACCCAAAGGAGGGAGCTTGGAGAACAGTGACGCTTGCCATACCCAGTCAAATGTTTGGATATGTCGCCATCACACGCAAGTCTCCCCCTAGTTCCTAAGGCGGAAAACCTAATCAGTAAGATGGAAGTATGTCATCAGTTTACTTCAATCATCGATAGGTATGGGATGGAAGAAGTGATGAGATTCCAGTGACTAAGAAATGAATTGAGAAGGTTCAAATTAGTAGAAACACAAGTGAGAGCTATAGGCGATAGTTAGAGGGATCAGGTCGGCTACTTTTTTTCGGATCGCTGGACAAGCGTCTCCAACCTTGAGGAGAAAGGTTAGATTGAGACATAGGAAATGTTGAACGACAGCGGGGTCAGCAGGAAGACCATCCCTCAACTCGGGAAGGTGATCCGTGCCACCCGCTCTACGTTCGTAGATTTCAGGAGCCCATGCCACCCGATTCGAATGTAACACAGCAAAGCATGGAACCTGAAGAAGGGGAGATGAGGAATGCCAGAACGTCAGGTGAGTAGAGGAAAAATAGGAGCGAAAGAATTGGCCTTTCAGTGGGATATTAGCAAATAAAATATATATATATTTATATATAAAATATTTAATTATATTATTTATATATATATTATATTATATATATATTTATATTATATATATTATATATATATTATATAATTATTATATTAAATATGTATATATAATATTATTTATATATATATATATAATATAATTATATATATATATATATATATATATATGATATATTATATACTATATTATATACTTATATTCTATATATTATTTTATATATATATTATATTATATATAATATATATTATAATATTATATATATATATATATATAGATCATGAGAAAAATAACACTAATAAAAATTATTAAAACCACTCCTTGACTAATAGGCTTTTCCGAAAGAATTCTTATAGCAACCCATTTCTCAGAGTCAGAACCTAACAACTTTGCTATTTTATGGCCATACTAGCATGTTTGCATGCATTATGCCTGATTTTAATATTTTGAAACGAAATATAGATTTAAACTACGTTTTTGTTTATTTGCTTTTATTTGTAATTACGGCAAAAATTATTCATGCTCGATTTCTCCTGGGGCACTTGACTTCCTCGGGGCTTGCCCCCCGGAGGTATGCCTGAAGGAAACACTGCTATAAAGAATTTTCCTTTAATAATATATTTATTATATATATATATATAATATAATATAGATATATAATAATATTATATATATAATTATTATATAAATATATATTAGTCCATTAAATTCTTTACCGTTTATTTTTGTTATAACAAATTCTTTGGTTCCTTGAATGTTTGTTCTATGAATTCTATGGTTTTCAGAATTCTATATCCCTGCATTTTACTTCTTGCTTCGTCTTCTGTTTCACGAAGGAAAGGTTCGTAACCTAACAGCTCCAAATATTTCTCAGCAATTTGTGCAAAGGTGATCAAATGCAGATTTTCGCTCAATTTTAAGTTGAAAGAAAACGTCTCTGTTTTCCCCGAAAATGGTAGGACAAATCAAGCACAATGGTGGATAAAGGGAGATGACGATAATTAGCTGTGAAACATCGCTCATGTGAAAGAGTTCTACACCTCCTTCAATTCTATCATTTTTTGATGCGGATAGTTAAGGCTACCCTTCAACAGTGAAAAAGCTCTAGGAGACTTGAGATTGTACATTACAAAGTACAAGCCTTACAAGCCTCGAAACAAATAATAAACCAAAAATCGATTACTGTCATTGATGGTTTATACTAATTAATAAACATCTTGGCTTTTCTCATCAAGAACATTTCCATATCTACCTCTTCTTATTGGAAGCCCCCACATATTTAGCCCTTTTCATTTGCTTATGTCTCCTAATTTAAGGTAATGCTGAGGCTTAAGACATCAGGGTAAACCTTATTTATAAATATTATTGATTTTTTAATATTAATATTAATATATTAATATATATTATATGATTTATATAATATATATATAATATATATATATAAATATATATATATAATTATTAAATATATTAATATATATATAAATATAGATAATATATATATATATAATTTAATATAATAATTATATATAGTAAGATTATATATATATATATTCGGAGTAGATGTTAAGTAATTTTAGCCGAAGGTAAATATAAATTATATTAAATTGCATTTAATAAACTGAAACCGACTCAACAAACAATGTTAATTTAGGCATTAAATATAAAATCATTTGTTTGTCTTTCATTGAATTAATTGTACTATATATATAAAATTGGTATGTGAATAAGTCATTAAATAATTAATTTGGTAATTAATAAGGTTATGTTATAGTGGGGTGGTTATGTTGATGGTATTAGTTATTATTTATAATTAAATAACAAATGATTACTTAGCTTATTATTGATATCTTTATACAAAAAATTAATTTATTCGAAAGAGTTTAAGTAAAATGATGGCTAATAAAAATAAAAAAGTGAATTGGGGAAGTTACAATGACAGGGAGATCCATTCTATCTTACACCATAATGAATATTAAAATGCGAAGAAGAGTTTTCGGTTATTGTTAGTCTTGATTATTATTCATTAAGGCCCTTTCTATGCGAACGTTTAAATCGCAGAGTTTCTGACGCTGATCCAACGTCAGTTGGATAAGTCTATGAATAGAACATGGTTCCATCTATTTCATTGATTTATTTAACTAACTTTAGAGCAATGTTTGTAACTCTGCTTTTGAAGCGCTTGTTAGCTGGGGCCTAAATTATTGGAGAGGTGGTTATTGGTTATTACAGTTTGAAGATGTTTTTTGCATTATTAGGTGTCTCGATGTCTTGTCCATTGATTGTTAAGATGGTGACACAAACTGTATTAATAATTTGTAGATCTTTGTAAAAGTTTGTAATTTAGTGCAAAATCGAAGAAGACCAGGTTAACCATTCAAAAATTTCACTAACGTTGTTTTAAAATGACTTTCGTCGATAATCTAAAAAGAGTTCAAAATAGATATGGTTAAATCCATTTTATTATACTGTGTAGAACCTTTTTAATTTTTTGGTGTCAGGTTTTTATATTTGAACCCTGTTAATAAACTTTAACATGTAAATTCGAGAAAGTTGAAAAATAATTATTATTGATGCAAATAAAGCCAGTATAAGTACTTTTTAATTTTCTTTAACCGTATACTTTCGTCTATTATATCTTATATAGTAAGAAGAGATTGGAGTTATGTGTAATATTAAAAAAGAAAAAGTAAAAGAGAAAAGATTATGGTAAATATAATTTAAACTAGCTGCAGACTTTTTGGCAACACAACTATTTTCATTAGCATTTGCATTTTTCGGATGTAATATTCACTGAATTGAGTAAAGTATTATTTTTTTCCCGGATCATATTGCATATTGTTTACATCTATGTATAAGTATAGAAATGAGATGAAAAGTAACTTTGGTGAATTATATTATCATCTCCTGAATAATAAATTTAGAAATAATTTCCGCTTAGCAATATTTTTTCTTATAAAACGACGATGGGAGAAAAATACTATTACTTTTCCATATTTCAGTTATATTTATTTTAATATTAAAAAGTTTAATGAATTAAGTTTATATAAAAAAAAGATTAAAATTTATTATTGTATATGGAAATTTATAGAGCCATGGAATTTAGATCGGAATGTTTTTTTTTAGTAGGATTTTTAGTCCGCATCATATACTAAATTATCGACGTATTTTTCTGATTATTGATATATTGATTTATACAGGAATTTAGATGAACAGTTTCATACTTCTCCATATTTTTGTTACAATTTCCAAAATTATAGTTATTTTTCTGTCGGGAAACCGATAACGTAACTCCTCTCATAGAATTACGCATCTTCAGCACACAACATGAGACCTAATAAAAAAGGATGTTATAATTACAGTGTTATGAGATAAAAAATATTTGAGTGGAACTCAAGTTTTTGCTCTTAGTTGGTAGCATATATGATGTGTATATTATATAATTAGGGAAATTATGATCACACTTTTTTTACTTTTAAAAGTTGTGATTATAATATCCCCTCACACCCTAAAATAATAATATATGATTGCTACCTCCCTACATTATATATAGTATATTAGTATTTAGTTTTTCAATATATAAAAAAACTTTTTACTCTATAAAAATGGTTATAGATTATCTCTAACATCCTTGTTTGCACCTATCATTTAATAATATTAAATTAACTTAACTAAATTATCCTCATAAATAAAAATATTATATATATATATCCATTTAATCACCTTCCATTTGTTTTTTTTTTTCTTTAATTCCATATAGTCGAGTCCAGAGTATATCGCATTACTCTGTTACTAACCATTCCCTATTCTCCACCTTACTATACACATTTGGCTTTAACCAATCACGATTCTATCATCATTTGCTTTTCCATTATCCATTCACCAAAACACATGTAGATTACTTTTTTTCTCAGAATAAAACTACCGCCCTTCTCTTCTACACGCGCGAAACCCGACTCATAATTGAGCGAACGAGCTATTCTCTCTTCATTTTTTTTTCACTACTCTTAACACGATTCCTAGATTATTTGGTCCTTCAAATGGCTAGAACATCTTTGTACCTAGACTCTACCACACAATTATACCTCTTTTTCAGGTCATTAGTTTTTCTACTACCTAATACCCCCCATTAACACATGGTATAAATTCTTAAACATAGGCCGCATTTATTTTGGGCGATAAATCCCTTACCTTTGCGCTCAAATGATCACAATCCAACCTAACGATTAAATTGCACCAGAATTTACCTATCCTAATCCTATATTCACATATCTTTTTCTTATCTGTATAGTATAAATAATTATATATACTAATAATATATATTTTATTTATTATAAAAAATAAATACATATAATTAATATATTTTATTTAATATTAATAAAATATTAATTATATTATATATATTATATATTAAATATAAATATATATAATATATATACTATATATAATATATTAATAAATATATTATAGCATATGATTGAATATACATAGATTAATAAATAATATTATTGAATTATATCTGATTAAATAATAAATAAAAATATATTTAATATATTTAAATATATAAAATATATATATAAATTATAAATATATATAATAATTAATATATATTATATATATAGAGAAAAATATAAACAATTTTTCTCTTGCCAATTATATTTAAATATTTTAATTATATAATATAATAACAACTCAATCATCTTACATTATTGCATATAGTATTAGGGGGAATATAAAATAATTATAGGGCCATGATGAGGTAGGCCTCACCCCTATACTAAATACCATAAATACCCCATATATCCGCTAATATAATCGCATATGAGTAGATAAATTGATAATGGACCTTGTGTGAATTGCTAATAGTATATATTAGATAAATTTAAATGGGCAATAATACAGATGAATAATTAAAAGATATAGCAAAGTATATATTATATTTAGGTATGTTTACAAATTTAAATAATCACCTTTTTTTATTTAAAAATTAAAAGTTGTACAAATACTCATCACAATTATTAATTAATAAATTTTATTATTATTAAATTTATAATATATCAATAGGTTTAGTATTGGTATATGGATTATTTATCATTCTAAGGACTTTTTCTATTTTTCACACCACCAGAAAGTCGAACCTTATTTATGAGACAGAGAATCACATTAAAAATTCTTATATTTTTGTACTAATTTAATTCTAATTAATATTGCTACAAAATTTTTATGAATATTTTACCGATTTTTTGTGAGTATGCAATTTAAAAACCACACATATGTAATATATTTACTCCATTAACTTTTTAGTGTTGAGGAGACCCTTTGACCTCCTTTGTGACACCCGGAATAGTTTTTAGCGAAGACAATCTGTTCTTTGGATTTTTTTTGAGAGAACCCGGATTATTTTGAAATCCCGCGCATTCAATATAATTCCTTTCTTGAGAATCTCACAGGATTTTTTGAGCAACGCTCGGTGGTATTTTATAGTTGTTGAGAACCCAAATTTTATTGAGTAAAGCCTAGAATTTTTGGCCAAACTAATTGTGGTGCGCGAGCAAACCCTAGATTATTTTTGGCAACTCGGGCCTTCGAAAAAGAAGGAGAGAGATTATATGACGCACCACAAGAAAACAAGTCTGCGTGTTCAAGTAGGAGAAACCGTTGTATCGTATTGCCCCCCTATTTTTACGCCCCCTAATTTTTCCGACCATTGAATTCTTGGGTTTTCACCCTCTTTTGTGTTCGGCGCCTGTAGAGTTTGATAAGAGGGAGAGAGAGAAACGAGCCAGCTCTCTCCCACTGGAGAAAGTCTTTAATAATCGGAGAGAATTAGAAACCGAGTGTTTTTTTTGTATATGATTTCAGTTAACGATTGTAAATTGACCAAAATAGATTATATAAGGCCTTAGACGCGGTTTGACCTAATGACAGTGGGTCCACATAAACATATATGGCAAAGGGACGTATAACGGTCATAGCGCGGCAAATTAAGTTCTTTGGCTTTGATTAGGCGAAAGTTGTCACTCCGCTCTGGAATTTTCCTGATAGTTCTTGGTTGACACTGCGAAAAGTGTTTGGCCCGGGAATCCAACCAGCCCCTCCCCCTTAGGGAAAAGGAAACTGGAAAAAAGGTTGGGGAAAAATTTTGAAAATTTTTTCCCCCCCCCCCCACAGGTTTTGAAATCCAAAACAAAGTAAAGCTCTTCCGCGCCCTCCGCCTCGGAACAACAAACCACAAGAAAAAGGAAAGGCAAAAGAAGGGATAATTTTTTTAAGTATTATTTTTCGTTCTCGTGTAAACAATAGTACGGGGCCCGAAGAACATATAAGTGATGTGTGTATCCTTGCCACAAAAAATTTAATAAGAAAGCTTGAAAAATCGGACCGGGTGACTACATCGTGCAGCGTTTTTGTTTTTACTGCTACTTGACATCGACGCACAACGGAGGGGGTAGAAAAAGGGGGAGGTTAAAATAACGTTGGTGGGGTTTGCCCCCCAACTGGCCCCCCCCCAACAGGATAAAAATGAAAAACCTTTCTACAGAACACACACACACCAACACACACTTTGTAGCGGACTTGATATAAAAACCGGAAACATTGCACATATGACTACAATTACATTGTTCACCCCCAACAATAGATCGAGATTAACAAATTAAGCTCTACCTTATAACCCCCCATTAGCACGGTCGTTGTTCTGGGGTGTCTCGTCTAGAAACACTCTCAGTTTTTGGGGTTTTTTGGGGGGATTTTTTTTTTTGGCTAAAAATTTGAAAAAAAAATGGAAAAACATCCCCACCTATTCACCCTTTGACAGATAACCCCCCCCACTGGTGTCAATTATTTTTGTTCTCCAACGGTAAATACTTTTTTTATTTCCATACATGCTGGTAAAATAATTTAGGGGACTTACCCTTTTTTGAATGGGCGCGCGTAATATTCTACTATTCTGAATATCATAGAGGAGTACTATGATATGAAATTTCGGAACCATGTATCTCTTTGTTTCCCCGCCCACTTTCTCATACATGGTCAACTTTTTTGACGCCACGCTAACCTTAATTGATGGCTCTTGATTGGTTTCCCAAAATACCCACTCTTACGCTGTTATCACCGATAATTATTTTCTCTAGTTATGGATGTAAGCTTTACTTTTAGTGTTCTGAATGAGTATAGATGAGTGCAGGTGAGTGCCAGAGAGGTGGAGTGCCAAGTGAAGTGCCAATGAGTGCCTGTATATGCCCGACCGTGGGCCGCAAGTGGTGCACCAATAGAACAAGTGCCCAAAGTGAGTGCCCACATCACCTAGTGCCCAGGTGAGTGCCACATAGTGGCCAATTCACTCAAATAGATAACTAATAAATTTATAATTCGCAAGTCTTTTATTGTTACAATATAAGCCCTTACCCCCTGAGCCCCGGAAAATAGCCCTAAATATGGTGAATCAAACTACCCTTAAAGGAATATATATATTTAAGGTATGAGGATTTAATCGATTGGTGTATTAATTAACAACCTGCTATAGGATATATATATTATGCTTTCTTCTTACATTTGTAATGAGTTATAGTCTTTTTCTAACATTACTTATAAACACACTTAAATATGTAAAACTTATTAATATAGCAGACATTATACACTCTCTCATTAAAGACACCTACAATTAAATTACCTATATAAACACTTACTTACCACACTACAACTACCGACACGCTAGAATACTTATATATTATTTGCACTTTATTAACACTACACTTCTATACAATAATAACTATCTCATTCAGAATATTATTGTTGTAAAAGCCCTCATAAAACTTTATAGATGCTCATCAATCATTTGTAATGCCTACGATTTTTTAAACTCTATGTCTTATATATTATGTTCTCCACTTGCAGGCCCAACTTTGAGATGTTGGTCCCATTTTGGCCCCCCCATTTTTTTCTATTACTTTCTTACTTACTTTGGATGCTCGCACTCTATTTAAAATCCAATAAATTAACTTGATAAAATTTTTACTGTTACCAAACTAATTATTTTTTAGAAGGTTTTAAGTCTTTGATGATTGTTCATCTTATGATTAGAATCTATCAATTTGGTTTATAACCTATAGTTCTTAATATTGATTGATATACACTTTGTATAGAAATCAAATACTATTGAGATTAGGCTCATCTTCATACCCTACATTAAAGAACATAGATAATATTACATGCTATTATTTCATAAGTTTTACATTAAAGTAATAACAATATCGCATTACATTACTCAAAGGTGACGCCGCAAAATGCGTCCATCCGCGTTGAAGAATTCTTCACATCTAATAGAAACCCGCACCCGACAGAGTGCGACCCGCCGCGTAAATTTTTTGACCCGAGAGCCCAGCCGCGAGCTTACTTTACTCCTCCAGCATTGAGGCTAACGCAATATTTATTTTATTTATCCGTAGCGTACTAACCGCTATACCCTGCACCGCGAGCAAAGCACTAACACAGCAGGCGCAATATTTTCCCGTTTAACACACGATCTTACCGTTAATACTTATAAATATCGCGGTGCTTAGCTATCTCTATATTATAAGCCAGTTTGACGGCAAATAATTCCTGTACACAAGGTAGTAAAATGAAAAATATTAATTATAAATTAAATAGAAGGTATTATCCATTTTATTATTATTTTATTTATTACACATTAAAAACATTTTCAAAGATTTCATGTTTCAAATATTAACAAATGATGGTCATTATCATTTTTAATTTATTCATACTTAATAACATTATTATATTCAAAAACAATTTATTCATTTATTGACAAATGTTTTATATTTATCACCAAAGTATATTAGTTGCGATGTATTATGAAAAAAAATGATAGTTGTATTAACATTGAAATAATTTCTGATATAGAAATACTAAATACATACCTTTTTTATTCAACTTAACTCCTTCCGAACTAATCATTCTTTACTTTTTAATTAGGATTATAAAAATATTTTTTATAAAAAATAATTGTTAAATGGTATGCAAGAAGAAAAAGCCAAAGTGTCTGAATATAAAATCATTTTATTTTACTACAATTGAACGAACGAAATTTTACTAAAACATTAACATTGACTTATTAAGAAAATAACCCCCCTTTATAATGGTGTAATAAACTCAGTGTAAAAAAAAATCATATCAACATAGAGGTGGTATCCTAACACCTAGGCGGGCTGGAATAAGTATCGAATCATATATAAGTAGTTTTAACTTTCCGCTTCTTCCACCGCCCTGTCTTCTAAAACTCTATAATGATTTTATAACTGCTTATATAACTTTCTGATTTACTTCAGTAATTTTTTGCTGGGGGGTTGAGCGAACTTTAACTGCATTTTTTGGGGGCTGAGAGAGCTTTAAAAAACCCTTTGCATGTTCTTCTCTCACCCTCCCTTTGACTTTAACTTTTCTGCTTTACTGTTTTAACTGAAAAATGTGCTTGTTTATAACTGTTTTAGAACACACGTTGGGGCTGACTATAATAAAAGCATGGTTGTTTAACTCACTCATAGAGATAAGGCGCTCAACTGAAGGCTGGGAGAGCTCGAATTAAACTTTATTGAGGGTAGAAATAATAAATAATTTAACATTTACTTATTTTACTCTTTTTATTATTATTAATATAATTCAAAGCCTAAATCAATAGAGGTGTATGAAATTTTATCCTTAACTATCCTTTATGGGGAATTAGTTATTTGTTTTAAAACTCTTTTTGCCTTTTTATCCGTGTTAGTTTGAGGGCGTTAAGAGAAGAGACTTTAGACGATCTGCCTTAACTGCTTCCTAAGCGGTTCTCACACTGTAATATATATTACTTATTTTTTTTTTAAATGCTTTAAATAAAAAAATAACATGCTCTTTCTATCCCCTCTTTAACTTCTGCCTGCAACTTTACAGACTAAACAGCTTATAACCGCTAGTCTGCTTTAGCATGGGGAGCGAATTATAAGAGAGGGGAACCTTATATACTGACTTTAGAGACTAGAAAAAGGGAATGCTTTTTTATTTTTTTGACTTCTCTTTATAAAAAATATAAATTTTTATTTTTAACATTAATTTTTTTTTTTAACCTGTTCTGTCTTTTGTTTTTATTTTGTTTTACCAAGAAGAAAAAAGTCTTTTTTTTTAAAAAAAAAAATTTTATGGAAAATTTTTTTAAAAAAAAATTTTTTTCACTTCAATAAAATCAAACAAGGCCCCAAACATTTTTTCCCCGCCACTTTTGAAACTCAAGGACCGTTTTTTTTTCCCCAATTGTTTTTTGGCAAAAAAATGGTAAAAAAATATTTTTTTTAAAAGAAAGGGCCCAAATGTAAATTTTTGGTTTCACATCCATATGGATGCACTTATGCCTGTGGATGTGATCCAAACCCTGCAAAAAAAGGACGAAATAAAAAAATTAAAAATTTTTTCCAGAAAAGATAGTCACAGTACAGTATCTACAAGTAGTTTTCCCGCTTTGCAAACTGTTCAAAAATAAAATGTATATAATAATATTAAAAATTATATATTATATACATATAATATTATAAGTAATTTATATAATATATATATTAAAGTAATATTATTTGTAAATTATATAAAATATGCCCTATATTGATTTTCAGGTAATAAAGTGATTATTATCAATATATATTTGTATTACTAAAACAAATATTAATTTATATAAATATATTATAATATAAACTATCTTATAATTTATTTATAATATAAATAATTAATAATTTATATTAAATATTAATATTATACCATTATGACCCATAGCCAGAGTTTATTAAAAAGTAAAACTAAGAAATTATTGCGGCCCATTAAAAGAGATTTATTTAAGTACCCGGTCTATATCTTTTTATTGTAACAATATTGTAGTAAATATAAAGCGATTATAAAAAATAATGATCAGACTAATCTTTAATAAGAGCATAATACTATTAAATTTAAGTTATTATACATTTTTGCCTTATTACTAATTTACAAATATTATTTATTAACAAAAAAAATTGTAATAAAAAAAAAAGAATTATAAATAAAATTTAATATTAATAATATGTGTTAAATAATAGGTCCGTAATGAGTTACAGTTTTAAACAAAGTTTTTGTTCATCGAAAATGTTTTTATATAAAAAATGTTTAAGTATATGAATAAAATAAATGAATGACTCATAGTATAATTTTTATGAAAAGAAATTAACTTAATTTGTAAAATGTTTAATATTTAAGTTCGAAATAAAATATAAAGAGATGTACAAAATAGCAAATATCTAGAATATGTGGATTTATCTACAATGTGTTAAAAATCGTAAAATTGTTTTAAAGAATATAGGTTTGCTAGAATTATCCTCTTGCAGGAAATAATTGACGCCGCGGCGTGACAAACGCTGCAACGAGGTAAAGGGGTACGCGGAATATTTAAGACGCCTGCGGGCGCCCGCGGCGGGCGTGAGTACGCGGAAAATTTTAGCGCCTGCGGGTAAGCTCGCGGGGGCGGTAAACGCGGCGTGAGGTCTCGACTCCTGACGGTGTTGGGTTTCCAGTGGTCTTGAACGCGGAGGGCTGCAAATGCGAGCGTCCTCAATGGTTGTATAGTAAATTATTGCAATCATAGGACGGCATTTAAAATATTACCTCTTTTACATTTAAGTGTAGGGTGTAGAATTATGAGACCATCAGTTGATTCATCAAAGATTATAATCACATTTTAATTGTTACGGGGTGTCAAGGAATAAAAGAATAGAAAGGTCATATCTAAGGCCCACGAGGTCAGAAAGATATACATACAAAGAGAGCAACGAACTATTACAATAGTTGAGGCGCAATGCAACTGCTGAGAGCATAATAATGATGAAAAAGCAAATTAAAAGTTGGGAGCAATCAAATGCATTGAGGCTTTAATGACTGGGAGACGCGATTTCAAAAGTATTGAGGCAATTCAAGTAGAAGGAGCTTACAAAGATAATCGAGTGAATGTTTGAGTGTATAGTTGATAAAAGTGACAAAAAATTCGTGAAGTAGAGGGATGAAGAGTGTTCAAGCTGTCATACTGCGCTCCTTCCCCACTGTAGGCATGTTCTAAGGAATATAGAAATGTATAAGCGTCATAATAGTGTCTATTAAGGTGAGAATTATAAGGTTTTCCCGCCAAATCACATAGCACCTACTCAATTAAGATAAGGGTTGGAGCATATAAAGCAGTAATTCGAAAATAATTGCAAGGAATGACGTCCCAACTTTAATAACCTAAGGGGGGTCATGACCTACTCATAATTAGGGCTATTATGGGCTCAGGGGAGCTAGAAAAGACTTGAAAAAAGTGGCCCTCTCGTTTGGCACTATGTGGCACTCAACTTGCACTACTGTGGCACTCCACTTGGCACTCCATTGAGGCACTAGCTCACTTGGCACTCATTGGCACTCTCTATTGGCATCACTGGCACTAACACCCTGAGAGACTCAAAACCGGCAACTCCATCTAATGACTCATAGAAACACTAATGAGACAAATTTTGAGCTGAGATACAAATCTTAAAGGTCGCATTGGGAACCACTCAAAAGCCATCCATAGTCTGCGTCGGTCAAAATTGACCCCCATCGGTAATATCCCTCGGCAATGCAGTCAATGGGGCGAAATATGCATCATAAAATAAAAGTAAATAATATCAAAGTTTACTTTGGTAATATAAAAAGAATCTAGTTTTGTGTAAACGAAAGAGAGAAAAAGAGAGTTGGCTCTGTGGGCAAATAATTCTAGTAGAAAAACCAATAGGTAAATTTCTCGCCTGTTTCTCGGGAAGAGGAGGTGTTGTATGCTGGTGTGCGCCACACGGCCCGAGAACCAAAGAGTGTAGCAACATATAAAAGTGTAAAATGTAAAGCTGTCCTTATGGGATATTATGTAGTGATCATAAACCGCTGAGCGAATGTCTAGTATACCAGTTGTAAGTGTGTGTTTGTTTGTTAGGGCCTGTGTGTGTCGTCTGTCTGTACGTAGATGAGCGATAAACCCGCAGACACGCTCGTGTCCACATTTGTTCAATTAGGGTTTCACGCCCGCTTCCACCTACATGCGCTACACAATGTTATTGGAAGATACCTTAAGTGATCGAGGGTAGGTGGAGACACCGCTTATGTTGGGATATTAAAATTTGCTCGTCTCGGCGCTAACCAAAGTGGACCCATGGTATCCCTTTGGATAGTGTAACAAGCGCGCCGAAAAATTATAAAATGATCCAACCACCACACGTTAAACGACATCTCATAAAATACTGGGTTTACCCTCACCAATAAGAGTGACCACTTAAATTTACCCGGGGCAATTAAATAATTGACCCACCGTTCGGAAAAGATTATCGCCGAGAGGGCGTAAAAAATACAAGGGGGGTGCTAACTACGTTACTATACGGTTGCTGAGCCACGTTTGTGTCGCCAAACTCCTTTGTCGTTATAACGAATAGCCAGGTCTCCCATGCCCAACAAATCCCAGGTATGCCCTGAAAAAATTAGTTTGTTCCATATAAATAATTTTGGGTTCTCCTCAAATTACATCTTTGCGGCTTCTCAACAATCCGAGGGTTCTCAAAAAATCGGGTTATCAAAAATCCGGAATTCGCAAAATTTTGGGCGTGGTTGATCACAAAAAAATCTCGTGGTTCTCCAAAAGACTCCCGCGGCGAGTATCCCAAAAAGGTCAAGGCCCACAAAAAATAAGTCTACAGTAAAAAACATTCTAGGTAACCCAAAAAGGGTAAATTTTTCAAAAAGCGGGTCGGCGGGTGCAAAAAAAGGTCATATCAACAGGACTCCGCCGGCTCGAGCCTCTTCGCGGCGCCGGAATCCCCTTCCTACTACGTTAATATTATTATTTATAAACAACTAAACATATTATTTACTTGTTTCCTTCATAATGGAGCCAATAATTAACTACATAGTATATTACTCACCTCATTTTCCATTAATTATATGAAAAATAAATATAATAAAAATATCACAATAAAAAACTATCACCCAAATAATATTCCTACTAACCCCTATTTAATAATACATTTATTTTGTATGGGGTTTATTTATATTATATTATTTATTCTATATCCAAATATATTATTATTATAAATACGCCCCTCATTTTATATTCTATTTTACTCACCCAATACAATACCATACAGAAATATAAATCCCTATTTTATCCCCTAAAACATATAAATAAACGTTTCATTCTCACCCCTTTATCAACTAAATTTTTATTTAAAAATACAATTTATTACCTTTACTTCTAAAATTAACACTACACTTTAATAAAGCAACGTATCCATACTCCTCATCTATTATATTTATATAAGGGAAAACCCTGTTACTTTTGCAGACTGACCTTTGCCTGAATGTCCCTGAAATAATAAATCAAAGTAATTATTTTTTTGTTGTATTTTTTTTATTAATTTAAATAAACCTTTCTAATATTTTCTAATTTAATTTAATTAGTATTATTAATATAATCAAATAATTTAAAATGAATATTTTAATATTTTAAGTATTTTATTCGTAGATTTATTAATTTTATTATGGATTGGTTGATGGGGTGGAGTTATTGGATGAGGGATTTGTTCAGGTTTAGTATTGAGTAGGAGTTATATGGTAGAGGAGTGGTAAGTTCTCGTACGTGTTAGATGTTCATGGGTTGATATGGTTGATAAGGGATGCGAGAGTTAGAGTCGTTTGGTGGGAAGAGATGATGTATGAGTGGTTTGTAAATATGGAAGGATGGAATATGTGGTATTGATTAAGTAATGTATAGTGATGAGTTGGTGTTGAGAGATCGAATCGAAGCAATATATTTGGGATTAGAAAAGGAAAATAAGATAAATAAATTATTTTATAATATATATAATATAAAGATATTAATTAATATTATATATTAATGACTATTGAATCTTTCTTCTCACTACTACATCTATATATACTCATATATTATATTAATAGCTATATTATTTTAAGAATATAGAATAATTTATAATAATCTCTATAGCCATAAATTAATTATTAAATATATATTGAATAAACATAGCCAAAGCCGACACAAGAGCACAACTCTCTTCAACTTCCGTATTTATCATCTCTAAAAATCTAATAGGTATCTCATTTTGTAACGTGTTCATACCATTGTAAATTTTTTTCTTGAACCCGTCATATCTTTTATACATGTATAGTTCCTCTAATCTAATCATTGCTAATTTTATGTTGTTTCCACAAACCATTCGTTATAGGGGTTTTGCTACTTTTATCTTATCTAGAATTTTCTTTATAACCTGTGTCTTGGTCCTTGGGATTAAAACTGGTCTCTATTTTCATATGCAACTTTCATTGTTTTGTTTTTCCGAATCGATCTGTAATATATTTTCCTAGATTTCTGACGACCTCTAAAATTTAAATATTAATAATACTGAATTGGAAGAGACTATACTCTAAGTGCGTGAGAGAAAAGTTGGGGCGGAGGAGGGAGTTGTCGAATTGCTTTATCATTTTTTTCATAATGGTATCTTATATAATATAAATTATTTATCATTGCAAATTTGCACCTTTTTGTCTAGGTTTCTAGTTTTCTTTATTTCTATAAAAAATGTGTGTTTTTCCATGGTTTTAGGCAAATCTGAAATTAATAATATAGTTGATAAATTTTCTTATTTATTTTCATTTTTATATTTTCCTATATTTTTAAATATAATTATTAAGACTCTGTAATACCTTATAAAATTTATATTAATATCTATTATATTAACATTCTATTTTTTATTACCATTTTTACACATTAAATGTTTATTTCTTTAAATCAGAAATGAAGAAAATTTTTATTTGTTAATGTGGCAGTAGTGTTTGTATAATACAAAGCCGTTTATAATATATATATAATGTATATATATATAAATTAATTAATTAATATAATATATATATATAATTTTTAAATTATAAATCTAATTTAATTAATTATTTGTAATATAAATAGATATTCTAATAAATTATCTATTTTAAGAATATTATTCTTTAATATATTTATTAAATATATAATATGTTTTATTTAATATATAAATATAATAATATATAATACTATATATTATATAAATATATATATAACTATTTTTTAAAAATATATAATCAAATTGATTCTTTTTAATAATAAAGTATATATACTATATAATAAAAAAATCTATTTAATTACTAAATATATATATAAAATATAATTAACTAAAACAATTTTCACACTACTAAGCTAGTATTAGTATTATAATATTAATTAAATATAAATAATGTATATAATATATAAATAAAATTGTAGTATTTACAAGTTGACTATAAATTATATTATAATAAACTACATTATATATTATTATATTTTTTAATAAATAATTTAATATAAAAACTTATTTATATAAATTATTTATACTTATATTGTTATCCCTACTACGGAATAGGTATTATTATAAATAATATATATATAAAATAAATAATGAAATATATTTCTGGTATTATTGTCTCCTGAAAATAAATACTTGTTTTAATTATAAGTTATAAGATAGATAAATAAGAGATAATAAATTTATACCCTACAATATATAAAGTATATTAATATTAATAATAACAAATAGGTATATATATATATATTGTATATTATAAATAAATAATAAAATGTTATAATATAATTATAATGTATTAATATATATATTAATATATTTTATTATAATTTGTTATTATTATTGATATGATTTCTTTTGAAAGTGTAGGGGGGTAATTTATATTATAATTCTAGTATTTATATATATTATTTTTATATTTCGTCCATTTAGGAGTAAACTTATAGTAGTACCTATAATTTAATTTAATATTAACAGCAACAGTCAATATAATAATGGGGAATAATTACATATTATACCCTTATTAAAAATGATAATAGAGAGATTTCATTTTGTTTCCTACTTTAATCTACTAAATTATAAAAAATATCTAATTTTCAAATATAATATATTAATTTACTATATAACTACTATATATAACTATAACTATAACTATGGCGAAATTTTTTGCTAATACTACCTTAGTTTAATTTAAAGGGTTTTAAAAATTAGCAAACACTCAATAATTGATTTATAAATTTAGAAATATATATGATAATAATTATAATGGAAGTAACTCAAGATTGAGATTTAGCGGTAAATATAAAAAAAAATTGAAAATAATTTCCCAACCCAATTTCATATTTAACCCATAAAGGTTAGGTCTCATTAACTAGTTTATGTAAATTTTATAAAATATAAGTTTATATTTTTTATAATTCTTGCTTTTTATTTAGATTTATATAAAATTTTAAATGTTTATATTTTAAAATCATAGTAAAATTTATATATGTATATTTAATATAATTATATAAAACATATAAATTAATATATATAGTACCCACTTACTTATAACATAACTTATTATTACTTATAACGAACTTATTTGCGGCGGGAAGTCAATAATATAATATAGAAGTGAACAGTTTAAGGGTCCTAGAAACGGTTAGTCCAATAAACTGAGCCATAACAAACTAATGCAATTAGAGTATTTTTTTTCAATCGATTTGAAAATATAAAACCTTCACTCTAACACAGACCAAAAAGTACTCATCGATAAATATTTTTTATCTCTTTTTGTAGCAATTTGATAATACTTCTGTCCCATCTTTGGACCGCGACTTATTGCATGCTTCATTCTCCTCGTATACCGGATTTATAAAGGAACAAAAACCTATTATTTTCCTAAACTTATTTGAACAGAGTAATAATAATTGTTTAGGAGTAAAATTTAAATTCCACTAACCATTAAATTTTGCATCAAATTTTCATTTTATAAAAATATATAGTTAGTAGTAATAATTATATATTATAATATAAATAATTTTATATATCACCTATATATATATATATAATATACTATATTTATATATATTATTTATATTATATATAATATTTATCCATAGTATACTAGGTATATATATAGTTTAATAATTTATTTAATATTATATATATATATTATATATTTATAATATTTTGTATATAAAAGATTTATATTAATAGATATAATATAAATATAATAATATACTATATTATATTATATTAATATACTTTATATTTAATATTATATTACTCATAATATATACCATATATACTATATATATATATCCCTATCTAGTACTATATATGTATACTTTGTGAGCTCTCCGATATATATAGGAAAATAATTAATAATAATATATATTATTTTCACTACTTCCATATATATTGACTATTATTGTATTATTTATTATATATATATATATATTATATTATATTTTATTAATATTATATAATAAATATATATATATATATATATATATATATTTATTAAATATAGAGGTAATGTACAAGTATGGTGGGGGATTTTTTATATTATTTTTGTATAATTCTGGTAAAGTGAAGCAGATGTTAAATAGGAGAAACCAATAATTTTAACATAGGAATTAATCAATCATGTTTATAATTATTGTCATCAATTTATTAATTCCTTGTTTTGACTTATTGGGCGCTGAAGCAAAAAGTAAATACGTAAGGATCAATTTACTTAATTTAAAATAAAGATAAGAAGTAATTATTTCTTTTATTACCACTGTATTTAACTCTTCAAGGGTTGATACAAAGGAAATGGTGACGCAGTAGTGACTCGAACACCCAAGCCTTCTGATATTGACGAGTGCCAAACCAGTGAATTAATTCAAACAGTGCCAAATTAAGACAGGTGAAGTGGAAAAAAAAAGGGCCGATTCAAAAGCACAAACACACACAAAAAACATACAAAATAAATTAAAACAAACAGTTCAAATACCCCGAAAAAGCAGTGAAATAAGAAACCTTATCACAATAGGCTTAAAAACTTTCCCCTAAACAAAAAGAAAAAAAAAAAAACAGTTAAGATCCAGTCTAAAAAGAAAGTCACCCAGGGTTCAAACGAAGAGGAACAACATAGCTATTGTGACTCGGTCTCAATCATCAAGACCCCATCACACTCCCCAAGAAGAAGTCCCCCCGACCGAAGGAGTAAATGAAGAAGGTGACTCATCACAATACGAAACAGAATCGGAAAACGAGATCCAAGAAGAGCATGAAGCAGCAAACCTGGTGAAAAGTCACCTCTCCCCCACTCTCTTGGGAAGAAAAAAAAGAAAGAAGAGTCTCCCCCTCAATGCTATCCCCCTCTTCAACGAATTTGATGCCCTTAGAGTGAGATTCGGCAGATCGACATAGCGAACTTATTCTCTTAATTATGCAACATCATCATTCTGATGACACACATCGGAGAGGGTAGTTCGAATTCTGGTCATTAAATTAACCACAAAATTACAAATTTCGTTGAAACTTTCCGCCTAAATAGACGATTGTATACTAACGTAGTAAAAGGTAATGAAAAACTTCTATGCAGCTATCGCTAAGAACGCAGATAGAAGAAGTCTTTCAATCAGGGATGAGGGAGGGGGAGCTTCTCATCGTGAATTATGCACTTAGAAATAAAATGAGATGCTGCGGATTATCGACTTTCGATTCAATAAACGGAACAACTGACTTGCGAAATTTAGTTAGGGAACTGCTTTCTCTTAGCGAGTTTGCTAGCAATTACAGATCTCTCTCATGACAACGGAAGAACTCATGATTTTGAAGGAATCTGGATTTGAAATTTGCGACGCATTTTTTAACAAATTTTTTTCCGATTCACTATTCTATTTTCGCTGTCGGCGAAACGATGGCAATCTGTGAACAGCCGTACGAAGCAGAAGAGAAAGTCACCAGCCAACTAACAGAGAGACTTCAGTCCAAGATTGAGGGAGACTAAGTGAACTGATACATCTCTCATGAAAAGTCAGGCTGAAGAAATGGAAGATCACTTGCGCCAAGAGCTGTCATAGAGACTCGCTAAAGAACGATGTGCTCAGATGCGACAAGGAATTCGCAATTACTATACACTATATACTCTGAACATATGGATAAAAATTCAGAGAATGGAATTTCACGATTCATTTCAACCAATATTGGAAAGATAAGTTTGGGTGCACTGGACCCTAGGTATAGAAGGGTCTCTTTGTCGCGGGTAAGATTATATCATCAATATTTCTTGCACAGAGTCTATTTAATCTTAACATGTTTGTAGGTGATATCTGATCTTGGTTCAATGCTCATTCATATGTCCCTTTGTTATCTTGTTTATTCTACTTATTTTATCTTCTTTTGGGCAGAAACACTTCATCTTAGCTCACTATGACAGCCTGGAACTTCCTCTCAAACTATTGTTTTTCGTAGACACAATATAAATAGACAAAGAAGGCTTTCTTTTTTTTACTTTCAGGGAAATGTGGATGAGTTGTTTTGTGCTCTGTTGATGTATCGATCTTTACTCTAGGTTCTATGGTTGTGGTGTATGTTATATTTAATGTTATATGGGTGATATATAGACAGTCTACTTATTTTTGTTAAGTTGTATTATATATTGCGGTCGCTAATTGTTTAAATCCCTATGACAAATTACTGTTTTGCTATAAAATTACATATTTTTTTTAATATTTTATTATGTGTCCAAAGGTGGTATATTATTTATTTTATATTCTAAATATTAAAGACTGTTGTTATTTATATATTATTGAATAATTTATATTTCTTTATATCACACAGTCCAATTTGGTATGGTAATTTTATTTATGATAATTAATTACTTAGCAATAACCACCAATTACAATAATTGGGTATACTAATTATTAATAATAATTGGGGTCAGCTTCTCTATTTTCAAATAAAGTATATTTCAGAAAATATACAACGTAATCTTAATATCATAGGTTTTGACAAATCTTTTTTTTATCACTATAATATTATATATAAACCATCAATAGGTGAATGAAAATACTTGCTGGCGATCCGTCGGCGGGAACTCTTTCACATTTAAGAATTTGCATAAGTTTTAGACGTCTAATTAGTAATTTCCCTTTTTTCTTTTTTAAAATTCCAATTAATTAAACAAAATACCTGAAAACAAGAAAAATTATTAGTATTATTTTTTTTTATCCGTATTATTATTAAATTCATTGAAATTATTATTTACATGTTTAAATTGTTTTATGTATTAATTATGCCACGTGTATAGATTATATTTTATTTAATCTTATATAAATATTAATGGGATTAATGCTTTTGCAAATTTTTTACTGAGGCATTATTACTATATTATGTAATAGGTTTCGTTTTATTTTTATGTTAATATTTTTGTCTGTTTGTGTATTAGTAGGTTTGAATAAGGATCGCCTCTCACTCTATCATATATATATAGTTATAACTATTTCGAATTTGAGAGGAGAGGTTATATTAGTGCGAGAGGCGTGGTGAGAGCGGGGTCAATTAGCAACACTGCAGGTCTGAAATCAGAAAGAGTTTTTCAAGCCAAGGTAGCAAATCAGTTAATCTTTGACATACAATTATAGAGCATGTGAGAGAGGCATTTTCGTGGAGGCTTCATCAGTAGGAGTTCAAACCTCTACCTCTTGAACACTACAGAGTCGAAAGAATTAACGCATCAGAAGTAAAGTGTATGATTATGGTGATTCCTAGTAGATTCATAATTCGAGACATTATACACATTGAGATATTACCATAACTTAATGCATTGTATATTGAAAGATTATTATCTCAGTAGTGAATGGGCAATAATATAGTAGTCGCAGAGATTGCGCTAGTAGGGATCTTACGTCAATGACATCATTGCATAGTGGATGTAAGCGATAGTTCAGTGATTTTATGTAAATTACATTACCACTAATTACATTTTGCAAACGAAGATAGCCTTGTACACTCGAGAATCGGGCTGAGTTCCCAAGATCTGTTAGATCGACCTTGTGCTCCCACTGCACGATCTCTTACTGGTGGAAGAAGAAAGGCGGGAAGAGAGGTTCAACTAGATGATTTATTGAGTGACTCTATATCTTATGTTTGAATTTTAAAAATTTATGAATTGATCAATTAATGAACTTGTTTGTAATTATATGAAAGGTTGATAAGGGTTCAGAAATTCTCTTTTTCTGAAAATAGATTTGTAAAATTAGCTTTAGTGAGTTGAAGTGAGGTTACATTCTTCCTCTTATATCTCAGATTATTAGCTATGAGAGGTTATAATTTCATATATGATTTATATTAGAAATTAATTATTGCATGTATACTTGATTATATTATAATATCTATGGTTAATATTGGTACAGTGGAAGTATTTTGTCGATTGAGCGCTAATTCTCAACTTAGTGAAATCGTTATGCAGCTATTTAGAGATGTATATTTTTGAATTATAATTGTATTCTCTTTGGGTATTATAGATAATCTCTAAGCAATTAGAATCGTTATTTACTTGAATTCTAATATTCCATTAATTAACTGATTTATCATTATTTTATTGTATTTGTAGGAAGTTGGGCAATGTTCTGACTCTCGTGAACTTGTAGTTGGAAGCGTTGAAAATTAGATAAGGGGGGATGTAGTGGGAGTGGCCGTATTTATATTGAGTGCACTATTAGCGCGCAAGAGCCGCAGAATGGGGAGGGTGCATGCATTTTGATGTCGAATAATACAGACACTACAGTAATTGGGAATTATTGATTTGGGGAGTTGAATGACCTTTTAGCAATGTAGCGGTTGGCCTACGCCTAACGAAGATATCAAAGTAGTAATGTAGTCTTGTGGTGAAGCATGTCTTGTTTTCTTCCCTCAAAAAAAACAATAAGCGGTTTTATGATTGACTTATTAGTTGGGTCATATTATTTTATTTGTAGATTTCTGGTTATGTTCAGACGGAAACGTAGTAGTTGTAATTTCATTAGTAAATAGCGAGGCTTTCGATATATAATATTTCACTAGCATGATTACGAAATTCTAAATATTCCCAAATCTGGCGCATGTCTCTTTAAATATTATGACAGATGTGCCGGCTTTGGCGGAATGGAGATGTAGTTTTATTATATTATTATTATATATAATATTAATTTATGGGGTTTTTTGTTTTTAATTAGATGATATTTTTTATACTTATTTGATGAAATTAAGATTATATTATTCGGTATCAAAGAGCAAGGACACTTGGGTGTTATGGCAAATTTCAGTAGATCCTCCGTTCAGATACCTAGGGGAAAACTTATATTTGTTATTTATAAATATTAATTGCTATGAAGTAGTTTCTTGTAAAATTTCGTATCATATGTAAAACTGCCCATTTTCTTAATTTGAATAAAGTTTTAAAAAAAAAATTGCAGTACTCTAGTAAGTCATATTATTATTATTATTATTATTATTATTATGTTCTTTTATTATATATTATTATTATTATTATGTATATTATTATTCAATAACCACCATATATAGATAATTAACACAGAAGATTTATTTTACAAATTAGTTTTTGAGTTATTCAAAAAATTGTTGTTTCTTCCTTTTTTTTCGAACGCACTATACAGCTTGAGAATTACGAGAGTGGGGAATTTTTGGGTTCTTGAGATATACCTTCGGTGTTGGAGGATGATACCCTTCGTTCCCAACAAGATTCGTTATTCGTTGGGGAAAAGACATACTCCGCTTAGGGATACCCTTTTTCCTCGCTTGCTGTAGTAAGAGTGATTGGAGTGGAGAAACGGGGGGACATACTTGAAAGAGGAAATTTGGAGTATCACTCCCCCGTTTCCCATTTGGATTCGAAATATGAGATTTTTCACGTTAGGGTTTAAGAATTCCTCGATCTGCTATAAAGCTGGTCGTCCCCTCAACTGTGATTTTTAATTTTTGTTGTTTTTCTCTTTTTTTTTTTGGACAGTTTCTCTCTTATCATGCACTTTTATTACCGTTAATTATCTTGATGACTGTTCCATTAGAAGGTAATTAGGGGTTTGATAATGTTCGGTCACTCGTCTGGGGTCTACCACTTTGTGCCAATAGATTTAGTATAAAACCAGGACGTTATTATTTTATTCATCTTATTTTATTTCGTTAGATACTATTAATTTAACATGGTTGCACAAGCAATTTCAATGATTATTGATGTATAATAACAGTTTCAGGAATGATTACGTTAAATGGTAATGCGAGACAGGTTATCGGCTTATTAATTAAGGCTGGCTTTTTACTTGCCGCCAAATCTTCTTTCTTAATTGCCCTTCTTCTAATAACATGGACCTTCAGATTAAATTATTTCCTCCACGATCACAGTACAGTATCACAATATATCAAAAAATGGGCTATCATCTAGAGAATGTCATTTAATATAAACTTGAGTCGCAGGAGCTATCGCACAGTACTCGGCAAACCCTCCAAACGTTACCAATTTTCCTAACTCAAGACACAGACTGCTTTATCACACGAATTACTATACAAACCCTAAGGAACCTTTCCTAAGGCATTTCGCTTTTTGCGATTGCCTATTACAAGATTAATCAATTACCCAGTTCGTTAGCATTTTTTCCACACCCACATAATGTTGAAATAGAGCGTGAGATTTCTATCCTTACAATGGTGGTGTGCATAATTATTATAGTAAGGGGGTGTAGCCCTTATGTATTTTTTTTTTTTATTTTTATTTATTTACTTTTTTATTATTTTTTTTATTTTATTTTGATATATTATTTTATTATAAATGGGTAAGGTTTGGACATTATTTATTTATTGTAATGTTTCTACAGCAGTACTATAGATATATAAACAGAACTTTAATCTCCCCGACCTCGGGGGTTTTGAACTATTCAACTATTCTATTACAACCTTGCCTGTGACATTTTGTAAGGAACTGCGGGAATTTATTATACATTAGTGTTTTGGCAGCATCGTTTCGTAACTATAGAATTAGATAGAGAGAGACGACGATTTTTTTTTTGGAAGGATAAAGTATCAACTTCAACTACTGTCTAATTCTAAGAATTGCATGCAGAACTAGGAAGCTCCCCCCCTTTTCCTTTTTTTTTTTTTTATTTATTTTATATTTTATTTATTTATTATTAAAAATAATATTTAATAATATTTTTTTTTTTTTTTTTTTTTTTTTTTATTATTATATTTTATTTATACAACCAATACCTTATACTATACTCAACAATTTGGGTTCCACGGCGTCCCCTGCATTATAATATTGAGCAAATACTTAACTTATTATATACTGCCTTCTTTCCATCTTAACAAAATCGTAATTTACTTTTATCCGGTAGCGACCCTGAAGTGTTCCCGAAAGAAAAAAACTCTCTGAATCAGTTTTCACCTACCTATACTGTGATTTCTTATTAATACTGGCGTTATAGCCTTGATGGGGATCATTATACGGACATATATTCATATTTTTATTACACCTGTGGGCCAAGGCCAAGACATTAAATGCCACTGAATTGCCTCAAAAGGCACTTTGAACTGGACTGTGGAACTGAAGTGCCCTCTTTCTTCTGCTAAATAACATTGAAGATAAATATCTGGCCAAACTACCTGGGAGTGAACCCTACCGAGTCATTTATAGGGCTGAGATACACACATACTGCCCAAGGCAAGAAATTTTAAGCCATTTTAAACCCCTATATAAAAAATACTCAATACCCATCATTAATACATACACCGTTATGCGTCACTATGAGAGCCTTGATTCTAAGATTTTACCGGCTAGTTCCGTTTGAACGAGGTGGAATTAGGCGTCGTGATAATATTATCTATGTTGAGTAGGTTACACACGTCATTAAATATTTTGGCAGTGAACTGGCTTCCCCGGTCTGAGATGAGCCTTTTTATAGAGCCACAGAACGGAAAAATTTCGCTCACTAACACATTCATAAAACCGAGCTCGACCGCGCCTCCCTAAGAGGGTAGTGCGGAAGGGATACTGTGCTACAATCTGTCAATAAAAAAACAACAGATAATTTGAAACCCCATACTATACGGGAAACACATAAGTCCAAATGAGAGGTTTCAGAAATTTTCTCTCGAGACTTCCTTAAATCCGCCGAATTCTGGAGATATCCTTCTAACGCTCTTTTTTCTTGAACAGACATCACAACTCTGTTATAACATTCTTACGTCTACTATGCATAAAGTCTGAAAAGCAGAATCCGGCTCTGAGAAACGTCCAAAGTCCGTTTAAATTCGCCAAGTGATTGTATTTATTATTTTTCCTATGACAATCATCCACCAGATTTGTACTAATATTCTAGCTATGCCTGTGGAGATCAACCGCCAAAGATAACTCCTCCCCCGATGGATGAACTCCTTGTGGAACAGGGCCTTCCAATCCACTAAGTTTCAGGCCCCTTTATTAAGGTCCTCTTATATACCATACAGTCCCTGTTCTATAGCTATCGTCTTTGAAATCTCCCCATCCTGAATTTTCTTCTACACATTTTAGCCCTTTTTTACTCGTAAGTATCGTATTTACACACAAAATACAAAGAGTCATTATCAGTCACCGCGCATGCTTCGCCACTAATTATCATTGCCACTATTTTATTATCTACTACTACTACTACTACTTACTACTATCGCTATTATATTATTATTATTATTATATCATTATTATTATATATTAATTATATTGATTATATTAAGTTATTATTATTATTAATTATATTATTATTATTACAACTACTAACCACTATCGGCGTTTCAAATTATTATTATTATTATTAATTATATTATTATTATTAATTATTATTATTATTATATTATTATTATTAATTATTATTCATATTATATAATTATCATTTGCGGCGATTGATTAGTTAATCCTATTATTATGATGTAATTATTATTATATTATTTATTATTGATTATTATTATTATTATTATTATCCTCGCTTTATTATTATTATTATTATTATTAGTTATTAATTAATTATCTTATTATTATATTATTTTATTTAATAATATTCTCACGATATTATGAATTATTCATTACGAGTGAGTTCACATGTTATATTATTATTAATTATTATTATTATTATTATAATTATTAATTATATTATTATTACAAATACTATATTTAATTATTTATCTTTTATTATTATATTTATTATTATATTATTATATTATATTATCTATTATTATTATTATTATTCTCATTATTATTATTATTATTATTATTATTAATTATTCATTTATTATTATTTATTATTATTATTATTATTATGTATTATTATTATTATTATTATTATTATTATATATTATTATTATATATTAATTGTGGGTGATTATTCTAATTATTATATTATTATTATTATATAATACTCCAGCAAGTTTTGCTGCTTTAAACGTGCGAAAGATTTTTTAAAGGGCTTAAGCCCTGATTCCACAAGTGGAATTCTGCCAGATTCCATCGCAATCTAAACTCGTCCTCCACGTTGTAACTCCGTTTTCTTATGGCAATTTCTTTTTGGCCACGCCCCACTCCCCACGTTCTATACAAGCTAAAGTGTCAATTGGCAAATCTCCAGCCTCTAATAAATGTCTTTCGTCTTTCGGTAGCCCAAAATTTCTTTTTGGTTGTCAAATGATTATCGCCAATTTATTTGTTAGGCCTAGACCTAATTAACTCCAAGTGTCAAAATTCACATGGCGTTTAATAAAGCTTATTTTCCCGAATATTTATTAACCTTCGTGCACTTCTTTTTGTATAAGCTGTGATTAACCCACTGTTTACTTGGGTACACGATATTGACTCTCCTATCTTGCAATTAATAATAAGCATGATTTTTGTAACTGTTATTGACGCCATGTAACTCCTTAACACAACTGTGGTAGTGGCCACTTTCCGACCGTCAGTGGAGTATTGGCTACTGATAAAGTGCGAAAATCTTTGTTTGATTATTTTCTTCTCCCATAAGTGCGCTGGCTATATTAGTAAGCTCCGCTTACCTTCGTGTATAAAGTAACTCAGTTTTTTCATCAACGGGAACGAACAATAGCAGGGTGGCCACTCACCAATGCCGCTGTTAGCTTCTTGAAATGCTCGACTCGGCTTCTATCCCCAGGAAATTCTTTATTGGGCGGTTTCCCTCCAACATCTTTGTTAGTGGGTTGCAAACAATTGGCCGCTTCCGGACTATGTTATTCGCAGAAGTTTATGATAGACCGGGACGAGAAATGCTCTAGATTGTTTGCATATTTTTTGGCTTTGCAAGACATTCACTCAACTGAGCATCGCATTCTTCCTCCTTGACTTAGGCCCTAATCCCTTCCTCGCTAATATTGAAGACCTATAGATAAATTCTGTTTCTCGACTGCAAGTACAGATCATTTTTTTGGTTATATATAATTTCATATACTTAATCTCTCTAAAACTTTCTCCAACAACTTTGCAACATGTTCTTCAAGAGTTCAATGGCTAATTAGATAATGTCCATCTAAATGACAAAAACATTTCCTTAACATCCCCAAGCTAAAATTGATCCATGAAGCGCTGAGAAAGGCACTAGAAGAACACTTAGTCCTTGTATTAAATAGTTAAAAACTGTAGTTACCAAAAGGCAAGTAAATAGTGAATGATATTTCTTTTGGTTTCCTGCGCTGGATTGGCAACGTTATAGTAAGCTTGCGACATGTCTATGCCGTGGTCACAATCTGCAATGTTGCGAATTGCAATAAAAATATCTTTAATCTTAGGCAGAGTAAAATTGTCAGAGGTTGGATCTCTTGGTTCCAATAACTCGAAATCACGACTAAAAACTGAATCCCTGACAATCGAACTTTGGCATAAAGCTTGTTTGGGAACCCCAAGTTGCTTCCCCCGCCGCGAAATACCCCCCCTCGCTGCCAATGAATTTTAATTGAGTTTCCTCACTTTGCTTTTCTCAAGAAAGATGTGGAGCTAAATGCGGTCTACTGCCTTCCAATTGTATCGGCGAGCCGCTGACACATATTCACATGGTATGGGTAATTCGCCGCCAACTCGCACAAAAATTTCTTCCTTCAAAGGACATTCTTCTCTCTCCCCTCCCCCTCAATCAAACATGCAATCTTCAACCCCCCTTTCCCAAATAGTACAACATCTCTCTACCACCCTCCTCCCCGATCCCCTATAGTTTCGCTAGCGGCGGTTGTGATGCGATGCAGAAAAAAAATTCGTTTTCAACCACAGCTGTTTAATTTAGGCCCCCCGCCCCGTTTCTTCGGTACCTTTGTACATATTAAAATATGCCACCATTGCGAAGGCTGTTCTATCTTAAATTTAAATTAGGATCTTATAGGGATTTAGAGAACAAGACCTGGTCTTCTATACCCTATTAAATTTAACTATCCTTCTATCCTTTCTGTATATTTAGAGAGACAGCGGCCAGAGGGAATATAATTTGTACCATGCTTGGAAAAAATCGAAAGCCTCATTACTAAGAGAAATACTACGCTTCGTGCTAGGATCTAAAAATAATGTACATGACTAAGTCTTAATTACTAATAAATGTTTGCTCGGTTTTTTGAGAAATAGGCATGCGAGAACAGTTAATTTGATATCTGGTAGCGTAGGCCAATGCACATTTTGGTAGGTCTATCTTTAACTCCCTCAACCCAAGCTTTCCAATTACTCTTTTATTATGTAAAATATCATATAGAGCAGTCCTCCAGTTTGCGCTCTGGCAGTGCAATAACGGCACAACCACCTTCTCTAAATTCAGTAATCGCTACCCGCAACCAGGGAGGGTCGATGGCCAGATCTTCCCGGTACTCTAGTAATATAAATCTTCCTTGTTAATGTTTTATCACCGAAAATGTAATACAATCTTAGATCAAAACTACATCTCTAATAGCTCTAACGATTTCATGTTTCTGAGAGTTTGTCCAAGAAAACCCCTTCCACCCTCGCAGGCCCTAATAGATGTTACCTAGATAAAGGTCACTATCGCATTACTTTTTGTCTTAAAAATTAATGATACCTCATGCTTATCGAAGGAGGAAGGAATACGTCAAGTCCCTTCAGGGTCTCAAAGCTAATATCAGATTCATCTTTTCAGAAAGGAATCTTCGCCCCTTCAATTAACTTAACAAATTCATTTTGAGTCGATTTCGTTCTGGCGCCATTGTAGCTTATGTATCACATGACTGGAGTCACAAAGTCTGAGTCCGGCCTCTTCTTCCCGCTCTTCTGCGCACCGAGTGGAACGGAAGTGGGTATAGTGTCGACTTCGATACGGGGAGACAGCTGACCCATTGCAAGCATCGTCTTCAATTGTAATTAGAAGAGATTTGACAGAAACCGTCAGTCTACGGCCATCAATGCTATCATCTTCCTGGCTAATTCTACATCAACTAAATCTACTCTAGTTACTCATTTGTAGTTCATTAATGATCGTTACTTTGAATCGCGTCGTGATAACTGTCATGCATTGGTTACAATGTAAAGGTGTCGCAAGGGGATGATGTCTAAACCGCCCCTATCTGAGCATTCTTGAGTGTGGTACTTTCGTGTCGGAGGAGGATTACAGCCTACTTTCACTAGAAGCCGGCCTCACCATTTGATGTCATCCGGTGTTCCCAACACACCGTTAAACTTTCCGAATTCAGCAATCGGCATTTGTGCTTAAATACTAAATAAGTACTAAAACAAAAGGTTGGTTTGAGATATCTACATTCGGGAGTGCGTGATTAAGTTCATTACATTAGTTAAATAGGGTGAAATAAGAAATTTACTGAGAAGCCGTTTCATTTACCACAAGCTTTGCCCAGAGGCATCGAACAAGAAGTGAATATGCGTGAAGCGGATATCAATTCAGCAATGAGTAAAAGAAAAGAGTAAATAGACTTCGGTACTTATAAGATGGAGGATTCTACTATGGTTCGATTGTGAAGAAATATTTGTGTGAGTCAAATACGAGAAGGGTCTAAGAAGTCAATATGTTATATGAACCATAGAAACTCTACAAAAATAATTCTAGGAGCGTATAGAGCAGAGTCAGAGCAGTGGTAGCGCCTTCGAGAAAAGAGGCAAAAATCGTTAAGATCGTCTTGTTCCGCACGTCTAGCAGTCTTCTGCTGCAGAGAATCGATTCACTCTCTCATGCTCTGAAAGTTCCTCATATTCTATACATGATCATCTGGTTAAAGCCATCGTTTTCCGATTAAGGATATCGTATGTACAAACTATAAGTTTGTAGTTTAATTTATTATATCCTTAAGATATTATATTCGGAATCGTAATATTAAAATAAAATTAGTATTATACATATTGCTTGATAATATTTTTTATGGTTTTCAAAAAGGTTCGAATAGCACTGATCTAGATTGTACATCATGCATACGACTTGAATGAACAATATCGTTATCGTTTGAGACATTTGACTGGTACAATGTGTTCTTGATACTGTTTGATATGGGTCGCTCCTAATGAGTAATCATGCGAATTATATTATTCTTCACCCTACAAGAATTAATTTTAATATCAGTTTATTTATAAAGTATAACGCAAGTCCGATAAGAGGAGAAGGGGCGTCACACTTATCTTTTAATCTCTGACTGTTGGAAAAAAATGTTCTCGTAACCTTCTCCGAGTACGAAGTAACATGAGCGAGATTAGTTAAACGCCTTTTGGCAGAGCATACGCAGATAAGAGGCGTAATCGTTTGTTGTTGTCAGCGTACACGTAGAAACATACCAGATTACAGATTTGTCCCTATTTTCGAGAAGAAAGACCAGTTGCATTAATTCAAGGCAGTAAGCTCGTGTAAACTACTTACGATTCTTATCAGATCACGGATTATGTTCATTACACAATATATACCTTCTTAGTATTTTAAAACAAAACTTTTACGCAATACTGGAGCAATTTAAGATAAAAAATGTTAATCTCCTATTCCATTTTTCGAACGATAACAATAAACAACAGGCTATTCGAACGGTGTTGATGAGGACAAACAACTCACTGGCTCCCTGTCAATCGTAGTCCCGTCTGTTAGAGAGACCTGAGGAATGTCTTGAAACTCTGTCAGCTACGACCCTACTAATCGTAATCGAGAGAGCAAATATCATAGACACTTGAATCGCGCTGAGAATCCAGGATAATGGACGAATTGGACAAACATTATGTACGACACTCGCGGTCTTTCATGAAACGTATATTATTTCCCACCGCTTCGCTCGATTTGTGTCGTCCGACATGCACAGTAAAGACTTTTTCTATCTCCCTAAATAGATTTTGGCCGTTTCTCTACTTTTCATCCTTGTCTCTCTCGAAACGAGACCTTCGTAGCTCGAAAAGGGATTGAGTAATTAATTTTTATTGTACGTTACGAAAGGGTAAGAACACAATGTGCTGTACATCCTACTTTCTTGCAAATAGCTTTACTGATCGACTGCTCTCGACTAATAAGGAACGTATTATCGCCAAATATTAAGTAGAGATGTTTATATTTATACAAAAAGTCCAATTGTGCATGCTCGAAGGAGAGAGAACTGAAAACAATTCAATCAAGGAAAAAAAAGATAAGGTTTTAGCACGTTAATCGATCATAAAGAAGTACTCTGAGGACATATTTGAGAATTCTAGTATCTCAGAGATCGGGGGAAAAAAAGGTCGATTCCGAGATCAATTAGGGAGCAGACGTTGAGTAATGTAGAGGCGCAATCATCGAGCGGAGAGAGATGAGATGAGCGGATAGTTTATAACACACGATAAAGGAGTAAGTTGCCGGAATTACATGTATTGAGATATAACGTCTCTGCTGAACTACCTCAATTCGACTCAGTCAGTGAGCTTCTTTATTGTCTAAGACTTATTTCAACTAGAGTAGATAAAGTATTATTTTCAGTTTATCTCACTTATTATCACACACTCACATCTAGAGTACTTCGTGATAATAGTATTAATTTAATAAATAACAAAAAATACAACGATATTCAGTAACTATATCTGTTGTCGGATAGAGAAAACTGATAATGAACGCACCCGATGTTATTGTTATAAGAATGAAAAGGAGGCTTTTGAAAAAAAAATAATTGGCTTTTTTACATAGTGTTTACGATTCCATTCTCAATTGTCAAAGTCTCGATATGTTGAGTAATTCGGACAGAGTTATCACTATATCAATGGTTTTTTAAGCACAGTGACAAGGAATAATAATCTATATCGATTTTGATTTAGCTATCATAGCGAGAATAGTCATCTTTTGTTTTACTTCCTGAAACACGAAATACAATTTATAAATAAATAATTTAACCTAAAAATAATGTATTAAAAAAGGTGATGTAATATATTATATTACTAATACCTAGGAAATTAATTATAATATAGACACAACATATTTGATAAATTTTTTTTTTTAATTTTCAAATTTTTTTTTTTAAACAAAGCATATCAATAGATTTTTTTTTTCATAATATGCAAGGTTGTTTATTAACTGAAACCATTTGGGTTAAATCAGCATGTTTTTTTAGATTCAGACATATTAACAGAGCAAAAAATATAGATTGATCTGAGACGTTTTATTTATTTAAGATTATAATATATCTAATATATTTCTTAGAGGTGTCATTCCAATATACACAACTCCGGTGGCTATGAGCGAACTACCGATTAAAGTGACAAACGATATCAATTGCTTGTATTATTTACCTCTTTAGTACTCAGATTCCTCTTGTAGAGTTTCGAAGATTTGCGAAGTTACATTCTTTTTTAACACACAGAGTTTTTGTACGTATCTGAGATGAGAAGTTGACACTGTGCAGAAGAACAACCTATATCTAAGAGAAGATTCTCAAATGCTGCGGATCATTTAGTCCTGATTTTTGGACTGAAATTTGTCTCCATTTCTCGAATATGTTAACTTCAGTATAAAAAATCATTAGCATTGCCTGAGATCGTTCATAAAAGATCGGCCATAGGCGAATCATACCTGTCTTGATTTTAGAAGAGAATTTGTATATACGCGAGAGAGAGATTGAAACTCAAGACTAGAATTAGAGAGCAGGCTATATACAGCTACAATGCATCTATAGTTTTGATTTGAATATAATAAGATGAGAATACATAAAGTCCTATATATTCTTGAGTGAGAGCTGGCATATCACGAATCAGGGATTTCGATCACTGGGACTGTATCTATTGGCCATCGCTACAGTGAAGTGTACGTATTTGGTCCTATTAAAAATAACTGAATAAAAATAATCGTCGCTGATGACCGATTGTTTTTTAAGAGACTTAAAAGACATATAGATGTGTACATTTACGTATCGGCTACAAGCTAGATAGCGACATTGAACAGAGTCAATCTCTCTTGATCTGAAGAAACTATAACACAGAGGCATTAGTTTCCTCACTATAGCTCGAGAAATAATAACGTATAGAACAACTACTGGAGCGTGCGAGGTAAATATTGACGCAGTCGTGCGCCGAAGCGACTACTGAGAAGAATTGGCACAAAACGATGTTTATTTTACTCTAGTTCTCGTACTTATTAACGAAGCATTCGTAATCATTTCCTGTTTAATACCTCTCCATGAACCAGAACTAATTCTCTAATATGCTGTGGTAGGCTGAGTGGAGTACTAAACAAATTGCGTTAATAAAGAATCGACTTGTAACCATAGATCGCCGATCGAGTCGCATACTATTATAATCAGGAGAGACCCGATTATGATTGAAGAAAGATATTTATCGTGTTTTTAATTACTTCCAGAGAGATATAGCGTGAGGGATGGGTATACTAGAGAGTTAATGTGATAACGTCAAAGCAGTCTTCCACTCTTGCTTTAGTTCGTTGTAGCACATGGAAGTCAGCTCGACCATTTTATTTATGTACTGAGCAAATAATGCAAATTATACTATTAATATGTCATTAAGTTTTTCATTCGTTACAGCTAAATATTCCATGATTGATATCTAATTAGTGTCTGACATGTACTGATACTGTTAGAAGAAGAGGGTATATCGGTTTGGAGTTCGCAAGCAGGGGCTGAACTCGAAACGAAGGCCGTTGTTCTCGAAATAATGACATCTGAACAGAGGGTTTATGTTTCAACTTCTTCGCAAGACATCAGCGTCGCCCGAATTTATCCCAAGTAATACTCATCTGTTTTAATCACTCTATTGTAACATTTTCTTTTGCATCTTGAACTGCTTCTAGATTAAATAATACGCATGCTATTTGATCTGGATAAGGTTTTCCAGTGTAATAATAACTGTTTTTAACTTACTTCAATAGAGATATTATTATTATAATTGATTCATGAGGAAGATTACCTTCAATTGCAAATATTTTTGTGAACAAGCAACCCAAATTTCCATTTATTTATAGAGTGAAGACTTTTTGACCTCGGTACTATTCACACTTTCATTTTAGTCTTCTAGTGATGTTAAGAAAATCGACAATTACTGTGAGTGGGAAGAAGAAACTTCAGCATAGAGGCATATTGACGGAAACTCTTCTTTTAATATTGCGTGTACGTACTTTACTATTTTGAATTACAGCTTGCTTTCTCACATCGTAACAGATATGACAATCTTTGCGACCTATCGTTAACCATATACAAACCATTTGTAAAATGCGCAACAGGAAAAGGAGACATGATGTTTGTACTTGGTTCCAAACCCGTATCTTTTCTGTCACTAAGAGGTTATTCTTATAGGTGATTTAGAATAACTCTATAACGAGCTATTTACTGATATATATATACACTTTGCAGCCTGATTGCCAAAAAACTATCAGTCCCAGGAGATATGTGGTTACCAGGTAAAAGGTAAAAGAATCTGCTTTCGTCGGAAATTAACGAATTGTAGACTTATCGATTGTTAGAAGAGAGCTATACGTCAGATCCAAAAAATAAGACAATAAAGAAATGTATTATATGTTAACGGGACCGGCAAGAAACTGAATTATGAATCTTCTTGAGTAGAAAGTTTGAAGCAGAGAGTTGGTGTTCTGGTGATGATGGATCTTGTTGATACCTGTTTAATGTTTTATGGGACTGATAAATTAACGTAATTATCATTGAAAGCAGAAGATGCGTTATTCGAAGATTGTGAAAGATAAGGAGGATCACCAAGTCCGTCTTAAGTAGGTCCAGGTATGTCTGGCTAAGGAACAATTCGCTGTTGTCGCCAGCAGAGACGTGTACAAAATTCATTTCTTGGCAGCGACGCTACGAACCCTCATGATTTTTCGCGAGAAATTTCAGAGTACATCACGATATGCAAATAAGTTCCAAGATAGTAGCGATAAAAAAGTGTTAGGCTATCTAAATACCTAGATCGTCAGATATACGACCTATGTTCTAAAACTAGAGAGAGACTAAAACGGAGTACATTTAGCAGAATGACGAGCGAGGTGGCGCTCAGATCAAACTCCCCGATTAATCGTTGCAGCGTCGCAGGTTGAGAGATAAAGAATGTTGTTCCTTGTTCTCTCGTAATTTGAATCGAACTTTTCTTGTATATGGAACAGACCGTCCATTAAAGAAATGTCAAGAATTAACACGAACTAGGATGAGATTAACTACTATATCTACGACGATCATAGTGGATAGTATTGAAGTGCAGAATATTAAAGTTCAAACTCCAATATATTTTCTATAATCGTTGAAGCATACAGTTGGTTGCCTCTGATTATAGAGACATTAAGCATGTCCTCCAGGATATTCTATCTCGCCGAAAAAGGATTTCAAATAAAGCTGTGGCATAATAAGCTGTCCCTTTCCTTTTTTTTCTCCTGAACTATAGCGCTATCAACATAACCTGACGAATAACGCTTGAGCTGTTCGACGAAATTATTCTTTTAGCTAGAACAATCAACGAAGATAAGGATTCTCCGAAGAGAGAAATTTATACAAAGAGCATTGAGTGATTGTAAGGAATGTCGATTACTTTCGTAGGATGATATTCCATTATGAGATATAGATAATAAGTCAATTTCAATGACTGACTCCATTATAATAACCGAGAAGCGAACTAAATCTACAAATAAGATGTCGTAATTCGAATTGAGCAGACATATTTATTGTACTGTCATGTAAGTTTTCCTATATATAACAAAAATAAACATAACTTGAGTATAAAAGTATTGGATAATGACGGCAGGGCTCCCACACACTCGAACGCTCCTTTACGCGTGAGTCAAATAAAAGAAGCACTATTTTTCTTTATTCGAGTTAATATATTCAGATAATCTATATAATGAGCAGCGTAAAGATATTGTCGTTGTCATTCTGAGATATGTAATATACATTAAACTACTTCGAGATAATATGCTTGTAATGGAAGAGGTTAAAAAATATAAAGAGATAGAAATATACAATATTCGTGTCCTAGAATATCATTATTGTAAAAT
>JABUQX010046630.1:0-33827 GCA_015478945.1 Trachelipus rathkii
GAGTTAGAAACATGATTATTATTGTAAACATATTAGAGTAATGCACTCTACTTAATACCGAAGACGATTTACCAGCCGGATGTTGAAACTCTTTCGAAAAAATAAGGGAACTGAGCTGCTGAGTCGGAGTGAAAACTTTTCTCTCTCCGAGAAAGTGGAGATGTGGTCGGACAGTTCGGGAGTGCGAGAAAAATTTTTGTTTTACAAAGTCGCAGTCGGAGTCGGAGTCGAAAAAATACCAAATTTGAATTTAAGGAGTGGAGTTCAGAAAAAATTTAATTTTAGACGACTCCGCAGCCTCTGGTTTTATCTGAGAGTGTTGTTAAAAGGAGTAAAAAATTACTTGAAGATTATTCCTTGGGTTCCGAAAGAGTGCAGTCGATGTGACTGAAGAGACTGATTGGTGAAGAACAAGTGCGTTTAGAAGTGAAGAGGATGTGTGGACCAAAATTTACATTGAAACAAAATAATGGACAAAAATGAGAGAAGAAGACATAAATTAACATTTAGCGCTTCTTAATAGGATTTGTCAAAACAAGTGAGTAAGTTTAGGAAATTAATAAGGAACATATTATCTCGGGTGGGCAATTGGTGTTTATAGTGGATGAGGGAGGAAGGGTGTTGGTAAGTGGGAGGGCTCTGGAGAGTGGATATAAGTTCAAAAAGTATTTGTTGTGTGAGGATTATTAGTGAATACGATTGCTCGTTAAAGGATCAGATTTAAATGTTGGAGGATATGATAAGTGTGGTATTTTGCGTTTTTAAATATTAATGGACGGATGAGCGAGCAGTTAATGTTGTTATATCCTTCTTGGTTATTCAAGTTTGTATATGGTAATGGGGTGTATGAGAGTATGAGAATTAGATAGGTGGGGTATGACAGGAGAAAATTTGTACATGTATATGATGAAGGAAAATTGGAAGTAGAGTGAGAGTTGCACCTACATATTACTGGGTGCGGATTAGAATTTGGGTTATTGTGTTTGGCAATCTGAAAAAGAGTTTGAGAAGATTGGTAGATGTGTTTGACAGGTTGTGTAAAAAGAGGAATAAACAACAAATACCAGGAAGAAGTAGAATTGAAAATAAAGTGGAAAGGGTAAGGTTATAGGCTCTGTGAATAAAGGACAGAGTCCCTCTTCTCTAGTTGAAAGAGTGGGAAACTTAGATGAATGAGGGATATTTCTGAAACAAATATTCTGAAAATAAAATTAAACAAATTCTTTCTGATTGGGTCTGAAATAAAATAGGGAAAGAGCAAGATGAAGAATATGAGGATGTTTTTAAAAAGAGCTGATAGGATGGGAGAGTTTTAACTGAGGGCGAGGAAATTAAAATTCATTTATAGGAAAATGTAAATTTAAAAAAGGGTACTATAATTTTTGATATATCGGTTGACTAAGATATTCACTCACACCTGAAAAAGGATAAAAACTGCAGGATAGTGAAAGGCATGATGCTTAGTTTCTATAATGGTATTTGAGGGTAGTGAACCTAGCTCGCTCGCACTAGTTAGATAGCTTAATAGATCTAAAAGTACAAATGTGTTCAGATGGACAATCTTAGGGGCTTGTTATGGTGGTGAAAAGAATTGATAAAACGAGGAATGAACACATTAGGGTTTGTTTGTGAGTGTGTGGTGTAAAGAAAGTAAATGAGAGAATAAAATGAAAGTACATTAAGATGTCTATGGCTCCATTGGGTTGGTTATAATGATGGAGATGAAGCAGTCGGTTTATTGAAATTTGGTTAATCGTCATTGATTATTTGATAATGTTAGCGTTGTGAGTGTGGTGGGGAAATCGACCGTCTGAGAGACCGAAGAAAAAGTGGATCAGTCAATAAAAGAAAATACCTGGAGGAAGAGGAAATGTGAGTTTGGAGAGAGGCGCAGAAGAAAAAGGTGCAATAATAATAGTGATGGGATGGTTTTGTGAGGTGGTATGGTTGTAGGCACTTGTGCCTTCTACTCTGGAGTCCGCAAGGGGGGTTTATCTCTACACGACGAGGGTATATTGTGTAGATGTATCATGGAGGTTTGTAGAGGATTTTCGGTGCGGTGTCTCTGAGTTAGTCAGCATTTTCGGTGGATTTTTTTGACTGCAACGAGTTCTTACTTAACGGTTTGCTGTTTATTCAGAAGGGGGCGGTAAGAGTCATTGGAGAGCATTTCAGTGTTTTCTTTGAGACTCTGCAACCATATTTTTGGGTATACATGAATTTTTTTGTTTCCAGTGCATGTGACGCACTTACCCCCTAGTCTGGGGAATGAAGGTGGGTGATGATTAAATGCTTTATATATATATATATATACTCTATATATAATATATTAATAAATAAACTATATATATATTTGGGAATTTATTATACTACGATATATTGGCATAATTATATATTAATATTATACCGTAATTGGATCACTAATATTGAATTATAAATTAATGAGGGGTATACGTATAGTGTAAGAAATTAAATAATTTATATTTATACATAAGTTTTTTTTTTAAAGTATATAAAAACGGTGTAAAAATAGAAATAAAGTATAATTGAATAAGATAAACCTGCTTAGAATAATAATAGAATAGGGAATAAGGAAATAAGCAAAGAAGGAAATGAATGACGATTAAGGGAGATGTTGTGGGAAAAGATAACTGCTGCGAGAATCATGAGAGGGTATATATAAATAACAGTAATGGAGAAAGTGGAGTAGTGGGAATTGAATGATGTGGGATTTAGAGTGGTGCAAGAAGGAATTAGGTTATTACTTGGGGATGGAGGTCATTAGCAATGTAGAGGTATGGGTATTTATAGTGAGGAAAGTTGAGAGAGATGTAAATCTGACAGTATAGATGAAATTACTTGGTGAAATGATCAAGAGTGAGTTTTGAGTTTAGGTCATTGATTGAGAGTTGTATAATTGTGTAACAAGCGTTTATGGATAGTATAGTTCCTTCTGAGGAATTGGAGGAAGAGCAGTAATAGTTACCGCTTATAAGGGTAAGGGAGTAAGGGGAACTGTAGATTATAGGGGAATTTAGTTTATTGAGTGCTCTGTAGGAGATATAGGCTGGTATTTTAGTCGAAAGGAGTGCGTCGTGACTGTAAGGACTGATTTGGTGAATGAAACACCGGTGGCCGTTTTGTAGGTGGTTAGAAGAATGAGTGTGAGAGTTCAAATAATTTACATTGAACAATTAAACTGAGAAAATGAGGGAGAAGAATAATAAATTGTATTTAGGGGTTTTAATGGAAATATTGCAGAACGGCGTAATGATAGGTATTAATAGTGATATAAGCTGCTATGGCAGGTGTTTTATGTAATATAAATGGTTTTGGTTGGTAGGTAGGCCCTTCATGGAATTGGAATCAAAAGTATGGTATGTTACGATAGTGAAAGCGTAGTGTAAGAATAAATGGGGTTCAAAAGTGATTGGTTTTATGTTATTAATAGCGGGAGTGAGGCAGGGATAGTGTTATGTCCCCTTATGAGGTTTAGTTTATCAGATTTGAATTATGGAATGAGGTTATGAAAAAATTAGAGATTGGGGTGGCAGGAAATGGTGTTAGAATGATGGAGAATGGAGGTGAGTGAGGGTGCCCTACCTATTATGTTCGGATTGATTTAGTTGTGTGTGTGGTGAATCTGAAGAGAAGTTTGAGAGGATTTGAAGAGAGTTTGAAGGGTGTGAAAAAGGAGGGTTTGAAAAGTAAACGTAGATTAGAGCATGGTTATGGTTTGTGAGTGAGGACAGTCCCTCGGTGTGAAGTTATGTTAGATTGGTGAGCAGCTGGAACAAGTGTCTGAGTTTAAATATTTTAGGATATATGTGTTTGGATGAAAAGGGAACGGCAATATTGGCAATGTAGTAGGAAAGTTGTGGAATGGCAGGAAGGTGGCTTGGTGAATTAATCGTTGGTGGAACGTAAAGTGTTGACTAAGTGTGTTGAGTGAAGGCTGGCTAAAGGATCCACATGTAGGGGTATAATGTTATGTTACCTGTGGTTAGAGTATAGTATTGTGAATGACTTGGTCTGCGAGGAATAAGGACAGTATAGATTAAAAGTTAATGTGTTAAGATGGACAATCTTTAGGGGTGTGTTAGGTGTGAAAAAGGAAATTGATAAAATGAGGATAAACGTATTGGAGAGTTACATGGTGTGAAGAAAGGGAGGTTATTTAATGAGCAGAAAAAATAAATGAAAGTACGTTGAGATGTTTTGTCATGTGGAGGAAGGATGAATGACAGTTCGGTTTTGGATTAAAGTTCGGATATAGTATATGTGGTGTGAGTGTCGTTCTTGGAATCGCAAGGATGGGAGACCGAGAAAAGTGGATTGAGTCAGTAAACGAATGTTCTGAAGGAGAGTAAAATGTGAGATTTTGGAAGTAGAGACGAAGTAAAGGTGCAGTGAATAGGAGTAGTGAATGGCGGGGTTTTTGGTGTAGGGGGTATGTGTGTGGTCCTCACCTGGGCGCCAGGGGGAATGAACCCTACACTTGAGTGATGATCCGTCGCTATGATGCTCATAGGGTAGATTATTCTGACTGAGCCGAGTTTTCTCACTAATAAGGTATACGAGGAGTGTGGTAAAGTGCTGGGAGTCTTTTTTTTCGACTTGTTTGGGATACACATGTCCTCTATCTTATGAGCTAGTCTCTTTTCCGATGCATGTCACGCACCTTAAACCCAGTCTTGGGAAAAAAACGGTAGATTAATGATATAATATAAATAATATACTATATATAATTATATATATATATATATATATATTTAGATATAATATATATATATATAAATATAAAAGTATATAGTATTAATTAATAGTTATAGTCTGAATTAAATAGGTAATAATGTAATATTAATATATTATTATATATATCTCACTATATAAATATAGGTATACTATAAGCTAACATGTAATAATAGAGTATATAATAATACTATTTTTAAATATAAGTAATATAGTATACTAACACGGAGGCTATAGTAAGTATAAATATATATTGCTATAGTAGCTAAAGATAGAGTAGGTAGTAAGTATATAGTCAGATATATATAATATATCATACTCAATATATATGATAAAATAATAGTTCAATTAATATAATAAGAATATATATAGAGCTGTACGGAAAGGAGATGTATAACTAGAGTATATACAATAATATATGATGTTATGTATACAGTATGCATAATCTCTAATAAATATATAATATCTATTTTGCCAACCTGGGGACCCCCACTCTCTTCTTTAATTATCGTGGGGGTCATAAATGCCATGTCTCGCAGGAAACCCAGTGAAATATATAGTATATATAAAGTTTATATATAAGTATAAAAGTATATTATATATAAGTAGGTATGAGTTATTATTACAGGTGTTATCGTTGTGATGATTGTGGTATATACAATAGATATAGAAGCTACAGTTCTAAATATGTGTAGTATTATATAAATTATATTATATTATGTTTAAATTTTAAATACATCATTTTAATATATAGTTATAATATATATAGTTATTATATATATATTGTTTATATGAAAATATAATATAATATAGTGAGTATAAGTATAGGTATATATAATGAAAAAAATAATCAAAATTTCTCAATGACTTTGTTATCTTTCCATCAGCACTGGTTCACTCCTCTTGGACCGTTGCGGAGAGAGTCCTGGTCTTGTGCAAGTGCAACGTCTTTCCTATTGTTCTTTGTCAAGGTTCACCTCCTTGATCCTCTATACACTAAGTCTTTAGAAATATATTATATAAATAAATCTAATTATATATTAAAATATAATAAATAATATAATAAATAATAATAATAATAATAATATTATATACTGATTTATAGAGAGTATATTATAAATTTTAAATGCCGTGTGATCATATTTTTTAAGATGAAAATATAATGATAGTAGAAGAGAGGAAAAATTTTAAATAAGTCTTTATATATTGTATTTGTATCTTCTGCAGAATTAGATTTTAATGTATGTTTATTAACTTTCATGCAATCTTCGAGGATATACATCAATTCTTATTCCAAACAAAAGAAAACTATCGGGAGATTTATAACATATAAATACACTTTCCATAAACTAATTCTAAATGTAACCTTTCCATACTTATCAACAAGCACATACGTCTAAAATATTACAATACCTAATTTCCTCAAGTGATTTTATATTAAATGGTCTCGTCATCTGTGTCTCTTCTTTCATCGGTCTTCTTCTCTCTCGTGGTGCGCGTCCACTCTCTCGGGCTTCCTAAACTCCTCTCTCGCCCTCTTACATCTCTATCCTCTTCTCTCTTCTTCCTGCTTCACGTTTCACTGCCTCTCTCATGATGCGACTCTCTCTCCCTCTGGTCTAACTCTCTCTCTCTCTCTCTCTCTCTCTCTCCTCTCTCTCTCTTCTCGTTTTAGCCATTAAATTTCTTGGATGCTTGAATCTCATCTCTCACCTTCTCTTGGTTTTTTCTTTGATCCGTTTATGCCAATTCTCACTCTTATCCTTTCATCTCTCTTGTGATCTCAGTTTACGTCCCTCTCATTTCTCGACTCTCTGCTTATCGTCTACATCATCTCGCGGTGCGTCGGTGCGGTGTTCGTGCTTCTATTGACTTAAAATTTGTACTACTCTAATTATTACTATGTTCATCTCTCTCTCATTCGTATCAATCACTCTACTTTCATCTTCTCATTCCTAGTTCGATCATGTCTTTTCTAGATTTCGCAATACAACAATAAAGTGTAAGTAGGCTTTCCGTTCTGCAGTCGGGGGTCTCCTCCTCACTCTCCCAAATGTCTTAGTTACTCTCTCTTTTCTCATCTCTCTCTTTCTCAACTGTGCGTTGTTCAATCGTCTCTTCTATGGTCACTCTCTTTTCTAAGGTTTTTATCGTTTAGCAATATAATTATCAACTTGATTCTTCTCGCAGTCTCTCTCTCTCGTATGATAATAGACAAGGTTATGAAATAAAACTTGTTAACATATTCACTATGCTTCTACTACTTGTATAGTCTCTCATGATCACAGCCATTTTGGGTAGGCGTACTTTCGGGGGGTGCGTCTCTACATGCGGGCGGGTCGGGGTCCGGGGGTTGGCGTGTGCGTATTGATCGGATTTACTTCGTGCGGTGCGTGCGGATTTTATCCGCTCAGCTTATTTTCTATCTGGTATCTCTTCGTAATCTGTCTCTCTCTCCTCTCTCTCTCTCTCCTCTCATTGCATTCTTGTAAGAATTTTAAACAAATCCTAATAGAATGAGAAAAATAAAAATACACACACTCATAGTTTCATTTTTATCTGATTATTATTCATTATCTGTTTGGTCCAACATTTATTTCACTTCTACTGTACAAAATCTTCCAAATCTCAATTCACTAAATTTTTATTGAAACATTTTATATAATAATAAAATAATAATAATAATAATATAATAATAATAATAATAATAATAATAATAATAATAATAATAATAATAATAATAATAATAATAATAATAATAATAATAATAATAATAATTCATGCAAAAAAATAATTTTATAAAATCGATAACAATGACAAATGGGTCTCAATACAGTTTTAATTAATTTTTTGTCATAAATAAGGACAAAATATTTAATTAAACAAATAAATATCTAAAACAACATAAGTAACCGGCAACGAACATCATTTATCTAACTATTTTTTTATGTCTCGTTTATATTTTATTTTTTCTTAATTATATTTTATTACTTATTTCATAGTAATATATAATAATAATATTATATATTACTTTGTCTTTTTTAATATATATAAATATAATACGAAATAAGTAATTTAATTATATAAATAAGTATTTTATAATTATATAAAATATTATTTTCAATAAATTCATTATAAGGAATCTATTATTATATGTTATATAATTAATATATTGGCAACCAGCTTGAGATTTTAATTTTTTGGATCATAATAATTATAATATATCAATATAATTTTTATTATTTGTTATAGATAATATATTATGTAATTAGTTCAGATTAATAGTTAAGAGGATTTTTATAAATAATTTCTTTTTGCCAAATTGAATTAGATGGGTTTTAACATTTATTATAATTATTATTATTATTATTATATATTTTTATAATTATTATATTATGTATTTATATAATTAATATTAATTATTAATTATAATTAATTTAATTATATTTCTTTTCTCATAGTATGCTAAATTATACTTTATATTTATCTATAAATTTGTCTCTCAACACTCCACACTCCTCTATGCTGAAAATATGGTAGTTATTTTGGAAGTTTTCTTGTACAGTAGAAGTGAAATAAATGTCTGGACGCATGAACAGTTAATGAATAATAATCAGATCAAACTAATGGAAACTCTCATGTTGACTAGTGTATTTCCTCCGAGCAGTGATAAAAAGCCTTTAATTTCAGTTTATAAAATCTCTCTCCTCTTTGTTCACAAACCTATTAAGTTTCTACATCTCGGCAATTCTACAACTTTCAAGACCTCTATATGTTTCAATACTAATATTCTTTCTTCCAGCTCGCACACCGCAACCCTTCCCACGGTTGGTGGCGTACTCTTATCTTTCAATATGCTGCATAAAAAAAAAAAAATTCACTACGGTTAAAGTACCCAAAGTCTATGAAAGTACATTCATACTAATTGATTTCCAGCATATTGTAAAACTTTGGATATCTGGATGCCAGAATGTAAATATCATACTTGCGCAATTTCCTTAATTTCTTATTTTTCATATTTCTTATACAGTATGTCGATTTCATTCATCAATTTATACATCCGCTATGATTAAAATCGAAAATTAATGACAATCAGGTTTTAATTTTGAATGTTAATTGCACACAATTTCAAATAAAAGGATAACAAAATGATCTAATGAAAATTTTTATTAAAAAATTTAAAATTTGCAACTTATAGATTTATAAAATACTTTTAACAATTAAGGAAGTAAAAAGCACATTATAATTGTCTAAATAGTGGAGTATTTTCTTCCTTTTGTTTTGTATTAAAATCAGACTTTACAAGAAATATATATTATTGCATATAGTATAATTGTTCTTCTACTAAATTTAAGGTGACTGTGGACGTCTGGGGCAGGGAGGCTGTACTAGACCCCATATTAGGATATTTACGTACTTCTAATAGCATATGATATTATATCTATATTATTACTACCTAGGGATAAGTTAAATATACAAGCACTTATTATTCATCGTTAAGACAACTTGCTCCTCACTTCAACATCCAAGATTCATCTATTATTGAAAGTGGTTATTCAACACCAGAATTTAACCCCTTCAGTACTACTATATCGAGGATGAAACAAATTCAAAGTTTTTCAAACTTTTATATATTAGAATAATAATATTAATAAAGTTTTCATTAAGAAATTGAAAATTATTAAAATATAACCAGACTTTTACAGCTTTAGGAGTCATAAGTTATTTACAACCCGGAATAAGTTACTAAGACAGGAATGCTTTTAAGAACAATTTCCACATTGTCATAATGTTAACTACTCTGGAGACGGTAATAACAAAGAAAGTTAGATGTCAGTGGTCGTTATATTGTTGAAAAAGTTTAATCTCTGATTGGCGCTTCCTATGTTCATGCAATTCAATCCTTCAGCTATGGATTGATTTTGACAAGCATCCTGTTCCTTGCTTCTAGGTAATATTTAAGTTTTGAGATCGAGTCTGTTAATAATTTAGTGGTATAGATGTTGTGCTTTCATTACAGTAATTAATCTAATACTAAAAGACTCTTGCTGATAATGGACCAGTTGTGGTTATTTAAAAAGTTGTGCAGTTAAATGGTAGGAGGAAGTGGGCTGGTTAACATATATAATTATTCCCTTGGTGGAATGTGAAGGGACTAGTCTTTGAGTGCGATAGGGTTTTTTGCATGAGAGTTTGTCAGTTTAAAACATGTATTAAAGGGTTGTTTATAATATTAGGTAGAACATATGGTCTGGGTAATGAGAGGATATATGAATCTAATCTTAATTTAAAACTGCTTACCGATTGAGACAATCTTATGGGGCATGTTAGGTTGAGATTTAGAATTGTATACAAATGAGGAAAATGTAAACTCATTTAGAGTTAGTTAGTTGTTTGATGGGTGTGAAGTGCGTAAATGAGGATTAATATAAACGAACGAGTAATTAACTTAATATATTGTAGAAATAGTTGGTCGTTGGTAGGTGGGTATAAATAGTATACTGGATTTGAGTTTAATAGCGATGTATATATTTGGATGGAAGTGGTGGGAAATCGAACCGGTTAGAGGAGAGCTTTGAAAGATAATAAGATGTAAGGAATTTGGGTTCAAGTATATTAAAGTATTAGAATGCCTGAAGTAAAAGGAATAAGTTTGTGCATAAGGTCATAGAGAAAGAATTGTCAATAAATCAGGAAGTGAATGGTTAGGGGTTTTGTATATAGGGTGAAATTGAACTCCCATAATGGCTAGAGTAATATAACCATACATATATGTGAGGGTTTCTCTTTACGCAGTATTCGTGAGGCCCGTAGAAGTAGTGTGAATTTTTATATATTCATATATATGATATTGTGGAGATGATCTATCTAATCTATTTCTGTATTTATTTATCATAGTGTGTGCTATGTCTAATCTCACCTTAGCCCATCTGGGGATTTATAGGATTTGGATTTATATATAATAAATAATAAATAATAAATATAATATCAAATAATAATATTACTCATATATTTATATAATTTAATTAATCCAATAATAATACCAAAATATGGGAGTAGGAGAGAGGTGGATAATGAATGGATGATACGATATATGAATAATACAATGCAATATATCGAGATAAATAATAAGTAGAAAGGTAATGCAGATAATTAAAGATGAGTGAACTAATAGTGAAATACATAACTAGATAATTATCAGTAATAATATAATAAAATAAAAATAGACCATTTGCAAAATGAATATATAATAAATCCACCAAATAATCTCCACATTTATATATAATAAATAACTATTAGTAAATAATATAATAATAATAATATATTAATAATAGTTAATCTTATAATTATAATTATATATTATAATTATAATTTATAATTATAATTCGTATGACAGTCATAGTATACTAGTAAAATCTACCCTAATTATAAAGAGGCAATTAATGGAATTTATCATCATAGTGTAAATGGAGTTATATCCAATACCTGGCCTCAGGATTAGGTAGGGTACCACAACTAATATAAATAACCATACCCCGTCACTACAAAAATACCCGCATATTAATCACATATCCTATTTAATGATCACATATTATTAATCCCACTACTACTTCCAAAACACTCAATAATATCATACACATATTATATACTCTCCTTTCAGAATAATACATTATCGGTTACTTGGACAATAAACAAACTAATAATATCACATTAATAATAATAATAATCAATATTAATAATTACATTCAAGTGTCAATTTAATAATCCACCTGTCGGATATTACACTCAACACACATCACTAACTATAATAAATAATCATTTCCGCTTAACCAAGCCACTGGTCGATTCATACATCATTATCTCCAACATAGGATAATAATTGATAATCAAAACAATCTACCATAATAACAAGTTAGTTTGTTCGTGCACTCAGGATTAATCTTAGTGACTGTGTTTAGCTGCTGAGAAAAGTTTGATAAATGAGTGAAACTCGCACACTTCATCGAGGCAGTTTTAATGTGGATGTTTTGCGAAAGGAGCACAATGAAGATAAAAATGAGTCTATCTAGGAGGTTTTTTTTGGCATTTGGAAGTATGGGGAATGGTGGTGGATTGGTAAGTTGTTGCATGGATGGTAGATTGCTGGGAAGGCGAAAGACAACTTCAGGCTGGCGATATTGAAATAAAGAATTAAAATTCGATAGAATCAGTAACAGATATGTCTAAAGGAACCAGGAAAGATATATATCATGTTCCAGCAAGTAGAGTGAATAGGTCCATAATAGAAGTGAATGGCGTGAAGCTCCAAGGTGGATTTTGGCTGCGAATGGTGTCGCGGCGTTTATTACTAATATTTAGATTTATGAAGGGCTATAGGCAGGAAAGGGATCCTTCACTCTTAATTCCTTAACTAACGTCATAATCTCCTCTCTACTACAATACTAAGAATTCTTGTTGGTTTCGCCCTGTTCATCCGATTTGCCTTTAGACACCCCACATACTTTCTCATCTGGTCACAGAGGAACAATAAGTGAGGCTAATATTATTTTATATTTCACCAGATACCAAATTTTAAGGTCTTACTAACTAACTAATATATTATATATCATCTAATACCACAGGTATAAACCCATATACTAATTTACTCATATCATATATTAGATCACTCGCTGACTAACCTTCAATAAGACTTAAGTCTCTAATACTTATATATAGTTACCTATAGGTTTAACTTCAACATAACAGGGTATATATTATTTATATAATTTGGACATATATATACCTATATAAAAAAACTATGAATACTTTTTAATCATTAATTAAAAAATTACAATTTGGGACTTAAAACTTTTACATAATTATATACACAACTATTATTAATCTACGCCTTGGACACTGAGTTTGATCGCAGCCAGCAAGGGGAAGGGCTTAGGTTCGAACGAACCTGGTGACTGCGGAGGACAGAAGTGAGCACTATTTTCCCTATAAACTCTAGCTGTAATCCACTTAGACGTTTGTTTTAATGAGATACTACAAACTGCAGCATGCTTATCCAATTATTATATTCTACTTATAATATAATTATTTATTTTATATATTATCTTATCTCGTATTCCCACTACTTTAGATATTTAATTTAAATTCCATCTATTAATTATTATTAGGTATTATTACTGTACTTATATTTTTTGGATATTAACGATCTTTTTTCTAACTATTTGTATTAAGTTTCATATCTTTTCCATGTGCTATGAAATTATTGTTAGATTAATTATTATTGCTCTATGTTAAATCTACCACGCGCCGAGTGATTCTGGAAGCTCTTCTTTAGATACTTCACTCAACTTGATACTATACTCTTCTAGTTATAGCATTATAAGTATATATAAGCATTTCTTTATATTAACTAATCGTTTTTAAACTTTAATCAAAACTCCACTCTCTTATTTTTACTCACACCTATTACTTTCCCTTACCAATATTATCTCCTGTGGTGCGGGGGATGAAAAGAATTTCCCGACACCAATCGGTATGTTCTGCGTGTCCGTAAGAAGTCGACTACTGGGGCGGTGGTCAGATAACTGCGCGTCGTCGCGCTGCCCACTATACCCATCCCTTACAGTCTCTATGCATAAGGTAATTGCTCGCACAACTACGCGCAATGCCTCGGAATGGTCGTGATCCGGCCGTAAACGACCTTCTAATTTTCGGCGAAATTGTATGATGAATCGTCTGGGTGAATGGAGCAAGAAAAATGAAAGAGGGAAGAAGAAGGAGAGAGGTGATGGGATGTATTTAGAAAGGGAAATTTTGATTTGCTCGCTGGACTGAAACAAAGATGAAAGGCAAAAGGTGAAATTAAGTGGTGTGGTGTGAAATGTGGTGCGTGCTGGTGTGGGAAGAGAAATGAGGTGGGGAGAGGGACGACGAAGAGAGTTTGGATCTCATATTTTTCGAGGACATGAACACTAGTGGTTACAAGGAAAGGCTATGGTAGACTTTGTGTGTGTGCAGTGCCATAGAAATTCTACATGGTTAATTTAACGCTTTCGAAAAGGTTACAAGCTGTATCTGTGTGGTTAGTTGACTGGTATGGTCCATCTGAGGGATAAGCGTTGAATAGGTACACGATATTTTTTGGGCATAATTTTGAATGATGTTTCTTGGAATGGGTGAGTAGGAGCTTCAGAATTGATTAGTGTTGGGGGACCTGAAATGGTTGGAATAGGTGATCAAAAGGGATGGTATAACAGGGTGGTTTTGGGGTGTGCGGAGGAAAATGAGAATGGTAGGAAGGTGATTGATTTCCTGTTGAAGAGAGAGAGTATTGTTTGTAAGCTAACTAATACACTTTTCTTCCTTTTAGACACAGAGTATCCATACAGATAATCACCTAGAGTTGGTGTAGGTAGAAGTTGTTTCGAAGTGAAAGTATGATTGATTTTGTTGTTTTGGTGAAAAAAGGAGATGTTGAGTATCTTGTTGGATGTTATCTTCATGAGGGGTTTAGGAAATGGGATTTATAATCGGATATTCAATATGTTGTTTCCTATAGATAAATAATTAGTTAAGTGCGGGGGCTTGGATGGAGAGGAAGGTGATACGAAAGGAAGTAGGTAAAATTAAGAGTGATAAAGTTAAGTGAGCAAGAACAATAAGCAGATAAAGTTATGTAATGACGCTCGCTAAGTAAATGGTGACTGCTAGTGTTTCTCTGAAAAAGTGGAGGGAAATTTTAAGACAACAGAATCTGGGGCCAAACACTGAAGGAAGTCAATATGTTAGTAGTGGCAAAGCAGTGTGTGGGATGTGCTAAAAGTAGGAAGTAAGAAATGTCTAACGCAGACGAATGGTGTGGAATGAAGCAGGGTGCATGCTGAAGGCGTTAAATTGTGTAAAAGAAGCGTGGTGCTAATCGCCGTACTCAAAAGAAATGGATGAATTTAATATTCAAAAGTAATAAAGATGCCTTTCGTGAATTATATATATTGGTTATGGATAGGAGAAAAATAACTAAAAGGCTCTGCATATAGGAGAATAAACATGAGGTTTAATGAACAGATTTGGAAGTCTGTTAGATAAATGAGGCACATCAGCTAATGGGTACATAAGGAAAGGCTCTTCTGGAAGAGAATAGCGTCGCGGCAAATACGGATTAAGTATGCAGAATAAGGGGAATTCTGGCTTAGCAATAATTGAGATAGGGATGGTGCTTTTGCTCTGATAATCTGATGAATGTGATGTGAGGGGAAGTTTGTGGAAAAGAACACTGTCGAAAAACTCTTGCAACCCACACCAATAACAAAAGTTTAAAATGTGAAGGTGTTAGTGAATGTGTGTGGTTTTGATATTATTAGGTGTAAAGATAGAGAATAGGCATATCTCTGCCAATTTGGGGAGGATTATGAGGCTTTATATTAGTTAATAAACGCGCAAGTAGAGGTAAATGGGTCAGGGTGAGTAAAGGCTTGAGATTGATTGTGTTGGTATGACAAAAATATCTTGCAGGTATAGAATGAAATTACTGGTGAAATGTAATCAAGAACGGAGGCGAGCATGTGATTGACTTGGAATTGTGGAAAAAGTTACTGTGAAGATCAGTATTATTAAAATGCGTTTTATGGAATGGGTTACTTCTCAGTTCCTCGCTCAAGGGATTGGAGGAGAGTCCGTATATAGTATTCCTCTCAGTCATGTTCGTGTTGTCAATAAGGGTAAATGGGAGAAAGGGGAACTTGTAGAAAATTAATAGGGGAATGAGAGTTATATTAGTGTGGTTAGGGTGGAAAAAGGTATATGCTCGGTATATCATGGTCGAAAGGTGCGTCGAGTGACTGAGGGACTGATGTTGGTGAAGAACAAGATGTGACGTTTAAGGAGTGGTAGAAGGATGTGTGATCAAATATTCTTCTTACTTATTAAATGAAACAAATGATTGAGAAAAATAGGGAGAAGAAAGAATAAATTTATTTTAGGTTTTACCTGGATCTTATAACAGGACGTTATGATACACATAGAATTATTACATGAAGGGAAGCTTTAATGCGCATGGTTTAGAGTGATATATTCTTTCGGTGTTGGTGGTAGGCTTCTGAATCGATTACATTGTATGATCAGGTGACAGGATACGGACCGCCTGACCTAGCCTATGTTTGCTGAACATAAGAATAATAATGGTTTCAATCGCGTGAATATGGGCATTTAAACGGTTATTCTTAATTCCCTACTAAGAACTGCGAAAGTAGAAAAGACTCAATTCACGGTTTTGTCGTTATAATGTATCATCCTTGGTTATTTCCCTAAATCGCTGTATTTACACTTATTCATCGCGCCATGTGTGGAATATAATTAGACACAGAATTCGACGGTACGGATGGCAGGAAATGGTGCTTAGAATGATGGAGGAAATGGAGCCCTCGCAGCCTGGAGGGTGCCTCTATTCACTAATTTATATCGGATGGATTGCTGTTAGTGTTGGCGAAATTCTAGCGATAGGGAGTCTCCTTCTCTGCAAGAAGTTTGCCATTTTTGGGATAAAGATTGAAGAACTTCGGTCAGGAGTGTGTAACCATTGAGTAGGGGTTTTCGCAAAAGTTTAAACCCGTACGATATAGAGTTACCAGGTTTGCGCTTGCTCGAGGTCGAGGTACATTGTTTCTCTCAACTGTGGATTCTTATAGTGTTATAGATTTGTGATGCAGTCATGGGCAATGGTGTCTGAGAATTTATAATATTATAGAGTTATGTCGTTTTCGGGAACTGTAGAATTCGGTTAAAAACGGACTTTGCTAATAGAACCACAGGAGTATTTACTCCTCGTGCCTAAAGTGTAACGCGTACATCGCCAAAGTAATTCCGTTGAACTTGTGCCAGTGAAAGGTTTTGCCTGGTGTCGGACATATTAAAACATCGATTTGGTGACACAATGCTCACAACAACGCTGCATTAAAGTCTCTGCAAGATCGGCGGTAGATTTCTCGTCCTTACTAATCGTAGGGTAGTGTATAGTATTTACCCATCGCTCGTATGGATTCTATGGAAAGTCGTTTTGGTACTTTAGTTCGACACTTCCCTTTCGGATCTAACTGTCTGGAATATCAGAATATAGATCTACGAAGTTCAATGCGTTTCAGATGGACAACTCTTAGGGGCATGCTAGGTGTGAAAGAATTAATAAAATGAGGAATGAAACGTATTAGAAGAGTTGTGGTGGTGTGAAGAAGGGGTTAAATGAGATTAAATGAAAGTATGTTGAAATGGTTTTATCACGTGGAAAGGAGTAATGATAGTCGGTTGGTTAAGTCGGATGTTATAGTGGCAGTAATGAGTTGTGTTGGGATTAACTCTTAGACCGGTCTAGGGATGAATCCGATAAGAGAAAAGTTGGAATTGAGTGCGAGTTGATAAACGTTAAATGTCTTTGAAAAGGAGAGAAATGTGAGTTTGGCAAGAGGCGAGAAATATAAGGTGCATGATAGGAGTAGAATGGCGGGGTTTTGTATCGTGGCATGGTTGTTGGCCACCTGGGCCAAGGATGAACCTTACATTGCACGATCTTACCATAGTGAGTTGGTCCGTCCGCGGTCCATGAAGCTTTATTGGGTGGTTTTCCTGGTCTGTGGACCGAGCTTATGCACTAATTAATGTGTACACCCGAGGCGGGCGGTAAGCGCTGGGCCGTTCCTTTTCGACATATATTGTCATATCTCTCACGAACTACTGCGCTTTCTCTTTTTCGACGCTCATCACGTAGAGCTCCTTTATCGCCAAATCCTTTCGGAAATAAGCGTAGGTGGAAGAAATGCAAGAATAGATCATTATTTCCTCTTTAATCAGGGCTTTCACAATTGCTTTTTAAACAGGGGTTTTTGCAATGTGCAGGTTCACGTGTTTCGGGCGTAATGAGGGTGGTCAGTGGGCCGTAGGGAGGGCTTTACTAATATGAAATTATCGTTGTATATTATTTGAACTGTCTTATATTAATCATGGAATCTGTGGACAACCATCTTTCCTACCTTTCACAACTTTTTATTTTTCTTTTACTTCTTTTTCCAAAAGAGCGCCAGCCCTAATTTTTGGCCAAGGGCACCCTCCCCACTCTCTTAATAACCCCTGATATTTTTTCATTTATCTAATAATTTAATTAGTTATATTAATAAATTTCCCCCTACCACCCCGGACTGAAAAATTGGCGGGGGAGTCTGGTTTCCCTACATATACCATTAATAACTTCTGGTAACACGTTACTCGAATTTCCTTGAATCTCCTAATTTCGATTTTCTTTGGCTTAAATCTGTCTCCCTACTACTACCATTATCTGTGTTTCTGCTACTGTGCTTCTTCTTATTATTTCGGTTCTTTTTTTTTTTTTTTTTAATATTCTTTAAACCAACTTAGTCCCATCCAACGGAGGATACCTGTTTTAAATAACTCATCTTTCTTTTCCATCACTGCCCGAAATCCTCTACTTTAGGGACATTCAACCGATACACCACAAACTGAGTGGGTTGGGGCTCCTCTCATACTGATATCAGGGGCAGAAAGGAGGCCAAGACTATTCAGTTATTCTCAACTATTGGAACAGTTGGATTAAAGAACCTACATTCCAGCAATCCAGATGTCCTAAACCAATTTCTTGAACACTCTTGATTTAACTGCCTCACCACTTCTCCTCTGCCGTTACAAATTACCATTTTCCCTTCCTATCGGTTTGAATTTTTTAGGTCGATGACCCACAAATCTATTTTGTATTGAACACAGTCAAAAAGTACAACACTTTACATTTCCACTGAGCAGCCTCCGAACTTGCTGCCCTAAGAGAACTTTCTGTACTTAAATCGGGAAATATGGGATGCATTTTTGCCAAAAACTATCGTAGGAATGAAGTCAGTGTTTTTATTTCCGGAGAAAACGCCTCTGCTGCTGAAAAGGTAGGTGCCATGATCACGGATGGGATAACCAGGTTCATTCCATCTTCCACTAAATCATTTTCTCCTTATAAAATCCATGGTTCGATGGCATCTTTTCTCTAGATCTTCCTGACACGTGCATTGCGTATAGGGCGTGGAAAAACCTCCTTCTCCTATCACTTCTAATTAATATATCGTTCTGCCCGAATCCGATTGCAAGGGATATTATTCGAACTGGCCAAGCGTTCTTAATTAAAGGAAGTGTCTGCCCTTACTTGAATATCTCATTGCTGACAAAAAATTTCCTGGTCCTCTTGTCCAAAAATATTACAATACTTCTGTAAAATTCTGTTTTCATCTCCTCTTATCCTGTTCCTGACGGTTCTGTTGTCTAAGACACTTCCATGCCTGAAAAGCTAATCTCTTTGGTCATCTTTCATTCCACCATTGACGATTCCGGAGCTATCCCTCCTTCCTCTCATCAACCTCAGGTGTCCAATGTGTCTGCCTGAACTGTCATTAATCATGATCGGTACAGTTGAAAAATCTATGAATCGGTCGAGGCTAGTGGCCAGATGGCATTCCTCCATCGTGTCTTGAGGGTGATGTGCTTCTTGATGGACTGTCCCTTAGTTCACTCTACTCCCTATCGTCTTAATATCTAAATATTTTCCTCAAGTGCTGGAAGCGTGCTTTTTTCAGCTAATTCCAAAAAAGGTAGCCGTCTGATCCTTCTAACTATCGACCTATTTCTTTAATTTATATTCCTGTTTAAAATATTTTGAAACTCTCCTTAACTCTCATTTCCTCGATCATATAGAATCTCATTCCCGTTCTTCAGATCGTCCACTATGGCTTTGCCGACGTCGAGATCACTGGCTGACATCCTTTCTATCTCCACTGATCTATGGTCTTCTGCCCTTAGGGAACCATGGGGAGTCTTGTGTGGTAGCGCTTCGACATATCTAAAGCTTTTGACTGGGTAATGACATGCTGTCGCTTACTCTCTAAGTTACCTTTTTTGGATTTCCTCCTTCGCTTTGCTTACTGCTTGTCTAGTTTTCTCTTCAGATCGTTCCATTTCAGCTTTTCTTAAGAATGGAGCATGGTCGTCCTATTTGTGCTCCAATTTGTTCACATTTTAGGGTTTTTTACTTCAGAAGTTCTGTTTTAATTCTCCAGAAGCGTACATTTTTTTTTTAATATCGTTAATAATTATCAACATACCTTGGAGTCTTTCTTAGTAACACTTCTAACTCACGCCTCGTTACTACTTTCACTTATGCCAATGACTCAAACACACACATCACCAAATGTCAATTACTCTCTCTGTGTATTATATCGAATTTGTGCTACCTTCTATCGTTTGTATACTAGAGTTAGTTCTTGCGTACAACTGACAAGCTTTCTGACTCTCAAATCTACCACTTGCAGAGAATTACTGGGTACTGGGGGATATGCTCAGGTGGGGGTGATGAAGCGCGAGGCGAGAGCGGAGTTGCTAAATGAGTGTGAGGAGGCCGGGGCGATCACCACTCATGATGAATCAAACATCAAGGAGACGTGTGCGTGATCGTATATCGTGCGAGCGTGCCCTGCAGAGGGCACCTATCCCTTTGAACGGCTTCCTACTGATGTGTAAACACTGAGTAAGCAGCAACTAAGAGAGTAAGGCTCAGAGGCTTCGTGAACTAAACGACATAGAATAACTGTGAATTGTCTTGGAGACCTCTAAAAATCGACGAGTCGGTTGCTAATATGTGCGCTCAAAGAGGTCTGGGAATTTTCGCGTAGTTTCGAGGTATTCAAATATGAGAGTGAATTCTTGTGTGCTTCCATTTGGTTCTCTTCAGATATCTCATATTATGGATAAAGGCGTTAATAATAAGTTCTTCTCTCACAATATGCGTATAAAAAATTCATTTTATTACTTTCCCATCATATGACTAAAATTGTATTTTTTAACGTGTATTTACGGACTCATCTCTAATATGATGCCATTGTGGATTAATCAAATATTTCTTCATTGTAGTTCGGAAATTTATGATCAACCTTGTTTTTTTTCATAATAAACCGCTTCTTTTATATTGTTTCTCTGCTAGAAGATAGAAGTAATTGGTGTCTCTCTTCTCATATATCTTTTAAAATGAAATTCAAAAAAAAGCGTCTATGTGTGTAATGTAGTATGTTTAAAAATAATTATTGCTATTTCTCTTCAATCTCTCCTTACTTGTCGTTTAGCTCGTTTACTTTTATCGTGAGTGCGACTCGATTCGGATCCATCTCAATTATGCCATTGTGAAGATTATCAAATATAATGGACACTCAAGGATCACTCGTTGTGGTGGCTCCTTCTTTCCAGTCACTCTGCTATATTATTAATAGGAAAGCGTGGGGTTGAAAAGGAGGTTTCGAGTTTTGAGAAAAATCTATAATTTTTCACAAGTTTTTAGAAATTACTGTTCTTTCGATGCACAAACTATATAATATGAAGATGTTGGGTGAGAACCCCGAACTGTAGGGAATTGCGCGTCATATAGTTAAATGAGGTGAGGCATCAGGGATGGAGATTTACTGATATATTCCGCATATTTAATTTCTACACTGATTTTTGTCTACTTCTGAGAGTATTCTTATTTTTTCTATAATATTTCAAAGGTTTTTTTGTGTGGTGGTGCGCGGCACTCTTGAAAAACGCCCCACTTTGTAGTGGGTGCGTGAGGTTGATTAGAGGTGATTAATTAATAAACCACATATATGACGTTTGTGGGACTTAACTAATTAGGAATGGATATAGCTGTTACTCACGCGCCATGGGTACACGTATTTATCGACTGTGCTGAGTCAGTCGAAGGTTTCCGAGATACGCTCATTAGTCGCAGTTTCGTCCGCGGGTGGTCCAGACATCTTGGTCAAATCGGCTCTTATATTGGACCTTCCAAGTGGATCACGAGACTTCGAGAGACAGAGCAAGCTAAATATTAGACTGCCTGATACTGTACAAGGTGTTTGTTGAGTGATTTTGTTTTATAATAAATGTTCAAATAATTTTTTAAAAATTTTATTTTTTTAGAGTACCTATATATATATATATATACCGTACTGGGGTGACACCTCACTCACAAGTCATTTTTACTCAACTCACGTATGAGAGTTACAATCTAATGAATACTAATCCTATTTAGCTATATAATGAGAAGTGTATTGTAATATACGTGAGATGTATTCATCGTTATCTATAGGTAATCAATATTATCAGTTATTGTAGGGCTGGTATATCTCACTCACTGTAATTTATGGTCATAAATCGTGAGGTATCAATTTACCTAATACTCACAGATAACTATACACATTTAAATAATAATTAATAACTCAACCTAAAAAACATGATATATATATTCAAAATATTTATTCAAAGTTTTTATATATATACCTAATGTATCAATATTTCAGATTTTGGTGTGGTAGTAAGTACCCCGTTACTTGAGAGCCACCCATAAGTTCAATTATTATTTAACATCCCGGGGTATTACTATATATATAGATAACATACCTCACAGAAGGGTTGTAAATATATACGGAGAGTTATTCAATCGTTTCTATATCTACTATACTATAACACATCTCTTATTTTTATAAACACATATTAATTCAAGAATATGTGAGTAGGATGAGGTGAGCTGAGGCTCCCCTCGTCCGAATCTTATTGGTCACAAATTCGTGCCTTATCATCCTGTTTTAATCACAGGATCTCTCTAGTGGATAACAAGAGCTCAAGCTATATACATCATCCTATTTACACAGGTTTCTTGATAACTAAAACGTTTTCTTTAGACACACTAAACTAACTCACACAAAATACATAAATAATTAAATTAGAGATTTTCGGAATAGAGAGCACGAGGTATAATTCTCTCTATCTGGAGGAGAATTTGCTAACACACTACTGAACACACAAAATATTGAGTGCGGAGTGCTCTTAACGCGTGCGGGACGAGACCCCCAGCGCGTGCTGGTAACTCGTCGATTACTCCACACTAAGCGGAATCTCGTTCTAGCAAAACACACCCGCCCATGTGTGTATGGCGCCTCATTTCTTTGAGAGACTTAACAGCTATTGCGCATTCAATTTGCTGATAATTCTTTCGCAAAATACTACACCAAATACTTTTCCACGCAAATGAGCAAGCTTTGCCCAAAATGACCATACGAGCGGCTATCTTGAATGTGTACTAGCTACATTCCGACTCTATGAGAGAATAAAACAAATACGGCAAATACCGAGCTCATAGATCTTACAACTGAGCTTTATACAAACTCCCCATATAGTCTGAGCCGCCCTTATTTATCAAAAATAATTAGAATAATAATTAATATTTATAATTAATAATTAATATATAAATTAAATTATAATAAATTATATATAATAATATAATTATATAATCATAATATAAATATAATAATTAAATTAAATAAAAAATAATAATAAAATATAATAATATAAATATATAAAATAATTAAAAATAATGTCATAATTGATGTTGGAACAAACTTCGCAGATAGATAAGACTGAGTACCGGGATGATCGTAGCCGAGGAGTTGAGTAAAGCCGAGGAGTCTGAGGGATGACTCTCACTGAGTGAAGTCTCGGAAGTCGTGAGGAGTCTGAAGCTAGGAGCTAGGGATGTCAGAGGCTGAGAGTTCAAGTGAACTAGCCTGCGCGGGCGAGTACCGCAGTAAATACCTTATATAAAGGTGTGCTAGAGTCGTTGGCTAGCAGAGAGACAAAAGCAAAGGGCATATTAAACTTTAGAAGTAAACTTACATATCCCTTCACAAGACAGAACATCTAAGTTATTTACGCTCACGAAAGAATTGCCTAGAAAGAAAATGAGACAGTAGACACTGAAAATACGTGAGATTAGTTCGAGAAAGTATCTCCGTATGAGAGATTAAATGAAATAACAGCATATACAGGTTATAGATAAAAGTTAAAGGAGAGAATGTGTCGTAGTTGAAAGAGAGTAAATGGGTGTGCTGCCAGAGTGACGTTATGAAGAGGAATGGGTAGAAACACAAGAGAGAGAGATCCTGAAAACTTAAAAAATTGAAAGACAAAAGGAAAGTTAAACTCTGAGTCTACTTATATCGGCGTTTACACTGTTGACTCTACGTCGTATCAAGCGAGTCACACATACATACTGAGTACTCCTTTAGTCAGTACTTATTCAGAGTATGTATAACATAAATGAACTTAATATAAATAGTGACATACAACATTGAATTAAAAATTCTTTTGGTAGTCCAACTTCTGAGTTTGGAGCCGTTCTATCACTATCCTTCGACCTAGAAACACCACCGACTAGCGGACTGCGCGCTGTAGACACTCTTGGAGCGTGCAGCAACAGGTTATGCTTGGTGCGAGAGTGCATTAGAACGAGCAAGAGTTTAAGGTTTACATAAAAATGGTTCTCGATCCCCGAACATCTCCATTATAAAATAGGAATTACCGAATATAAATACCTGTGAACAACCTGTCTCACTTATCATTATGGTAATTTTAATCTAGAGTTCTAAATATAAAGATAATGGACTCCGATTTCGATGCAGTTTGCAATTATTTAAAATCATGTGATTCCAATATTAATTTCAGATCTTATGATTTAGAATCACATAATTGTAACTGGGATTTGACTATTAAGAAACAAGATATACCGATTCCAAATTCCGACTATGATGTTGCTGACTACATCTACAATCTTTTAGCATAACAACTACTATTTCTTAAGTAAGATAAATTAAAAGATCAAAGTAATTAGGAGACACAATTTAATATGACAAAAATTTTCCTAATTGTCAGACAATCAGTCATTTTTTATATTTTAATCACTTAATACTTTATATTTTCGAAAAAATTAATTGTTTTTCCAAAGTCTAAATTGCTAAGATGAACTTAATTAAATGCATCAATTTAAAAAGTTTGAAAGGTCAAACTTAGTTCACTATTACATTTTTTCGTTCACTTATAACACTTTATTTAACAAAATTTGCAAGAGAAAACGTATAAATGACACAAATAAAATCAAAGTTTGTTCTATTATTCATTTATAAAAAGTGCAAATGAATGTCAAAGTTAGAAGTACCAATTTTCATGTTGTTACTTTAAATTGGATTCATTTCTCATGTCAGTCGCTATACTTGCAACGTTATATCGCAGTGAAAAAAAAACTTAAAAGAAACAATTTCAGTAACTGAAGTGGGTAAAGATATAAAATTTCCGGTCTCTGAAGGAGATTCCAAAACAATTTCAATCAAGATCGACTCTGATACAGATACAATTTAAGAATGCGAGCGAAGAAAGGGTTATTCAGGGGAACAAAAAGCAAGGGTATGGGCTTGGTGGGATTTTTGTGCCAATGCTATGGAGTGCTAAGGCTGTTCTCAGGAAAGGTGGGGGGAAATATATAAGGTAAAAAGCTATAAGACAGGTTGCATACTATTGCAATGATATTGCTCGCAGGACAATAATCCTCGTACAGTCATAAAAAGAAAGCAAGCGATGTTTCGATGAGCTTTGGATGAAGTTAAGAGCGTAAAATCAAGAAGAAATGTAGGACATCGGTCGAGGAACAGAGATTGTATGGAAGTAAAGGTACGGGTAAATAAAACTACAGAAAAAAAATGTATGATGTATTTCTGGCCAGTGAAGTTTGATATGTGTGTATTATTGTATATAAGTAAGGTTTTTCATTAAAAATTTCATTGTGATTTAAATAGCTTAAACACTTTTGTCCATTTAGGCCTGATTGTTGTTAAAGAGTGATTGGCATTCTTTCCATGCACACTACACAGATTAGCGTTATGCGGATCAACTTTATAGTATTATTCTTTGATTCATAGCCATACAGATGTTCATCTAGAGTTTCAATTCCAGCACTTTGATCAGTCTTCGACCTCGCGATCTCTAGTATGTTTTATATGTAAAATCGAAATTGACAAAACTGATGTACAGATCTCCTTAGGGTGAGACATATAGTGAAGATAAAGAACAATTTCTGTATACTTGTTTCACCAGGTTGAAGTCTATCTTAACGCTTTCACTAGTGCATCCAGCTGCAATTTATCTTAGAGAAGCTATACTTAGAATCATTTTAAATATTCATACGATGCTAAGCGAGTCTCATCTAAATATGTGGTTTATTACAGTTTTCATCAGATGAACTGCACATAGGATAAAGAGCTAAAGTCATAAATTAATACTTATGAATTTCGGACGATAAAGGCATATTTTTCTTAAGGAAAGAATCAGTTCTACATGTAATACTGAGAATCAATTTATTCACGATCAGAATCAAAATTTGCTCTAAAATAAAAAGAACCTACTGTACTAGCTGTATTCTGAATGCCTGTTTAAACTGCTGAGGCTTATCCTATGTTAGAAAAGTAATTTATCACCACAGGCGACATTTGGAAATTGAATAATTCCTTTTGATACTACGCAAGTAGTCCCGGCTATAAGAGGACAGTTTGAAGACCAATATTTTAATTTCACTCAGGATATCGGTGTATCAATACCTAACAAGTGAACTGGAATTCCACGAAAGTAATTAATAGGGATTGTGAACTGAACTACTTTCCGGAAATATAAAAAGTCTACCTCTAGAGATTCACAAACCTTGGCTTAGGGGCATCAGTTACATGTGGATGGACTCCTCTCAGGAGTGAATTATGAATGTTTATACAAGGAGACCTATCTTCGTACGCGCCTTTTTACGGACTTAATAGCATCTGTAATCATGTAATGAATAGCGGGACAGGTAAGTCTATCTTGAAGAATGATTCGCCAAGAATAGTAATTTATTATGCGTATGATCGTTACTGCAGACTATTCAGCATTGTGACGCTATCATTTAAACATTGTTGAGAAGGGAAACTTAGGACAAAGTCTCTTCTTGTGATCGATTCTACAATCAGCCATCATGTATGGTCTTATCTGTGAGCATGACCTCTAACTCATTGGAAATTGACAGAAGTACCCAACGTACTTTTGAATTTATTAAAAAGAATGAATGAGGAATAAAAGGGATGTTTAAAAATAACCTCGGCTTTTTTAGGTGTTTTGCTATTTAACTGACATAAACTCTGTAAGCTGTTGGAAGAAGGACACTGCTTCATATTCAATACATTGCCACGTCACATCACCTCAACAGGACATATGGAATTTCCGTTATAGAGCAAAATAAGATTCTGTCAATATAAATTCAAACTAAAATTGTATATTAATTATCATTATATTATTATTTTAATAGATCATATTAAGGTTCTGTGTTAAAAACTATGCTCTACTGCTTTCCAGCCTTGTACACAATTATGTGAGTCTATTGTAGTTATTTAATTATATTTTTTTAAATATGTTATGTTTTAATAAACTTGTAAAATATACTTTGAAATGCTAAAATTTATGGTCATTATTTATAGTTCTGATTATGTAATTAATGGCTTTGAAATGAAGAAAACGCTATTTTACTTCCCTTAAAACTCTTATATCAAAAAAGTTTTTAATGAAAATTTTTGTACACTTTTATTAAAATAAAATGTTTATATAACCGAAACTCTTGTGTGTTTTTTATTTTTTACATTCAAAATAAAATAAAAAGTATTAAAACAAAATAGAAATCAAATAATAAAAAGTAATAAATAAATAAAAAACTATAAAAAATATAAATTTAAGAAATTATATGAATGAGTTAAGAGAGTTAAAGCAGTAGAGTTTAAAGCAGTAAAGCGCAGAGTGTTGAAAGCGTAAAGGCAGTGAGTAAGCAGTATAAGCAGTAAACAAAAGCAACTAATCCCCTTGTTGTTAGGTATCACCTCTATTGTTTTACTGCGATTTACTGCTTTAAGTATGTAATGTATGGTGGTTGAAGGCAGTATAAGCAGATAAGTAAAGCTAGGTAAAGCAGAGAGTAAGCAGTTATAAGGAAAAGTTAAGGCAGAAGCAGAAAGTTAGAGGCGTAAAACATGAGGTTTGAAATTGCGTAAAGCAATAAGTTTAAGATGCAGTAAAGCAAGTCTTAGAACACAAGGGCATACTAATGCCCTCGGTGTTAGGTAATAACACTTCTATTTTTTTGTACTGCTTTACTGCTTTAAGGTATGTAAATGGGTATAGTGTTTGAATATAGAATTTCGTACAGTTGTAGTAAAAATGAATGATCGTAGTATATTTGTTGAAACGCACATTCTTTGAATGGTTTGTACATTGATTCATATATTTTCGTTCATCGCGGCGGAATTTTGAGTCTGGGGACTGCACGCGGCGGCGGTTCGCTGAAAGTATTAGCGCCTGGCGGCGCACCGCGGCGGTGTACGGCGTTAATTTTGTCGGCCTGCGGGCGCGGACGTCGGCGGTCGTGGGTTTGCGATTGGGTTGATCCTGCGGACGTCGGACTCTTGAATAGGGGTTTGCGCTCACTTGTCCAACTGTTAACATCCTTAGATATATCTGCCTGTCTTGTGCTATGAAGTGATTAGAAAAATAGGCTAACTCATAGTAAAGATAAGGAAATCTTGCAATTTGGTAATGTACACGCAATCGATCTATACCATTATTATCAATAGGGGTAGACACCATATTTATTGGCTATTCTACTCGGGGAGTGCTAGAAAGGGTTGAAAAAAAGTGGACTCAGTTGGCACTATTGGGCACTCTACTTGGGCACTATGTGGTCTACCACTTGCACTCATTTGGCACTCACTTGCACTCATGACACCATGTGCAATCACTTGGCTACTCACCTGGCACTGCCCTGGCGCATACTCATGCCTATATCTAGAACACTAATAGATACACACTAGGATATCATTACGGTGATTGGGAACCAACAAACCAGATCAAGGTTAGTCGTGGGCAAGAAAATGACCATGTATAGGTCAAGTCAAAGCTAAATATCATGGTCATACAGAGGGTAAAACTCAAAAACGGGCTAAGTCCTAAAAGGAAGGACAAAAAATTACCTTGTGGGTCAAATTTGTGACCCACGGTTATAGATGGCAAGGTAAAGCGAAATAATTATGGTCAAACAAGTAAAGACATCAAAAATAGGGCTATGCCCTAAAGGAAGATCAAAAATGTGACGCGGTGGCAAAAAGACCTCGGTCGAAAAATAGGGGCGAAATAGGGGTAATACGTAAACGCGTTGCTGAGCACCGTTGGCGCACCCTTTCTCGAAAGGGTGCTAAAAAATTAGCGGTTTCGCGGAAAAAATTAAGGTTGCCAAAAAATTGGGGTTTGCCAAAAATAGGGTCGCCAAAATAAAATACCGTGGCCAAACAATGACATGGAAGACCAAACGGGTTGGCCGAAAAAAAGGTAAAGGTCAAAAAAGGTCAAGAGCAGGTAAGTCAAGGTCAAGTAAAAAATTGGGGCTCAAAAATACGGTTTGCCCAAATTTGGGTGGGGTAAAAGAGGTCAAAAAGGCAAGGTTAAGATGGGAAAAATGATCGGTGTCCAATATCCCTTTGTTACTACTTCCCTCAACTAGTGTTCCAAGTAAGAGAATAATGAATAGAGTGTTAGATTAAGTATTTAGAGAGTAATGAATAGTGTGTGTGAAAAGGATGATGTTTGAGGGTGTGTTAACACGACAAAAAAGGAATAAAGAAAAAAAAAAACTACATTTGGAGAGTTAGCGAAAAAGCAAAATAATTTTAGGTTTGTCAAAAAGGGAAAAATGTCTCTATATTTAATAGACGAGAGGATAAATTGACTTCTCTCCTCTCTCTGCTCTTCTCTCTCTCTCCTCTCGTGTTCTCATCTCTCTCTCGTTCTCATCTCTCTCTTCATCTCTTCTCTCTCTCTCTCTCTGTTCGTCTCTCTCTCTCTCTCTTATTCTCTCCGTCTTCTCTCTCTCTCTCGTCTCATCCTCTCTGTGCTCGTCTCGTTCTCTCTCTCTCTCTCTATTTTGACTGTAATGATGACTTTAAGAAGGAGAACATCCACTGAATTAATGCCATCGAGGCATAATGTGGTGTAAAGGCGCATTGAATAATTAACTGGAACAGGTCTAAACTGCTGATATAATCAGGGTCATTTAAGAAAGATCTGGCATATAATATATTTAGGTATAAAAATTATAAAAGGAATGATTGTGTAATAATATTATAATATATATAATTAGTAATTATATATATATGAATATATATATATATTATTATATATAATATTATATTATATAATATTATAATATATATAAATAATAATATATATATAAGTAGAGAGAGAGAGGAGAGCGAGAGAGAGAGAATATGTTCAAAGATTCCCTCAAAATCGTTTGTACTTATTTTTGGAACGTATTTAGAATTTAGGCGGCAAGTTTGTTTTATTTTTTTTTTAATATATAGATAGTAGACTCAAAAGTTATGAAGTGTTTATAATGGATTCGGAAGGGATCTTTATATGTGAGATGCCTAATGTGTGTGACCTCGTACTAAAAGTAGTCATATGAAATGCGAGTACTAGCAATATTTATATTAAAGAATTAATATTACCACAGTACTTCAGTTTTAAAACCAAGAAACTCAAATCTATAGTATGCTTTAATAAATGAATAAAAAAAAATTTTTTTAAATATCATATGAATATCAGAATAAAAAAATTTTAAATATGTGTATTTCCTTGCTACGCTCAACTTACACTGTTGACTTGATACTTTATCTCACTATAAATTTTACAACTCCGTGCTCTGAAATAGTAATGAATCGAAACAAAAACTGTGAAATTGAAAATATGGTTATTAAGTTGCGATGAATGTACTGACTTTATGTAGAGGTACAAGAATTACTACCTTGAAAAGCTGGGCAATATCATCTTTAAATTTATTAGTTTTCTTTCTTGAAAAATATTAGAATATGAAAAAAGACGCTTGTTAACAAAATTTAGGGAACTATATGTTATGATAGCTAGTACTAAATTAAGTGTTGCTAATATATGTATGTGAGACACTTTTTTTATAACTAGTAGAAATGATCGTAGTTTTGTTAAATAGGATGTTAAAACGTCTTTTGTTTTCAATTCTATATTGAGAGTATTTTGCATTTCTAGTACAATTTCTAGTCTCATTCATGTAAATCAATTATAGAAAATTAACGTACAAAGACTAATCGGCAATTTTTTCTAATCCATGTTCTTCTACAATTGGCTTATACATCAAGGCAATCACCTTTTGTTGACATCTCAAAGATTAAGAGAATTATTTTTGATTCTTCGTTTGCATTAGTCTGATTGCTGATTTTATGATCATTGTTATTCGTATTTTGACTCAAGACATTTTTGACGCGAAATGTAAATTAAAATAATAAAAAAAAAATTAACGCTTTTAAAAAATAAAAAAAAAAATAAAAAATTAAACTATGGATTGGCTAAAAGTATGAGAACCTGTTGAAGCAATATTACAGGTCTGTTGTTTTTTTTTGACAATTCAGAGATTGTGCCGGCGCTGATCCGGCTGAGGACGCTAAAGTGCGAAAATGTTGAATTTTTTTTTTTTAGTAAAACGAGCGAGTATTCCCCAGGGTTACAAGTCAAGCAAATGGATACAGTGGGGTTTCTTCTTTCGCCTACGGGGGATAACGAGCTGTTCTGCTGTCCCCACGTCGGCTCGAGGAAACCCTAGTAAAATGGATAAGAAAAGAAAAAAATAATATTTTCTTCTCCTCAAAAGTTCGAGAAAAAATATGTATGGCGGAACGTTATGCAGTCTGAGGGACTTAATGCAGGTTTCAAGGTAAATCAGAGCGTGCACTATTCGGCGTCTAAGATATACTAATGATGATTAAGAAGTGTTTTTAATAACATAGTTGAGGAATAAAGTATTTTTTTTTAAGTTACCTCGAATGAATTACTCCTTGAAACAAATTGTTATTGATTCCTGTAAGAGTAAATGTTCTCCTAGTTACGATATGCTGAACTCTGGATGCTGGCCTATGATATAATATATATAGTAATATTATATATATAATAATCTAGTATATATATATATAGATATATATATATAAATATATATAGTATTATATATATATAATATATATATAATAATAGTAATATATATACTATATATATATACATATAAGTAATATATATATAATATAATATATGAATATATAATATATATTATATATATATAAGTATATATATATATATATAATATATATATATAACGATATATATTATATATATTTATTATAGTATAATATAAATATAGATTATATAATAGTATTATATATATATATATATATATAGTATATATTTATATATAGTATAGAATATATATATATATATATTATTTATTATATTATATAATATTATATATCTATATATATTATATATAATATATTAATATAGTACTATATATATTATATTATATAATTATATATATATATTAAATAATATATTTATAGACTTATAGCTCATGGCTTGGCGGTGGCGCTGTGGCGGGCGTGCGTGGCGTGGCGTGTGCGTGGCGTGGGCGTGGCGGATGGCTAATTGCGGGCGTGTGGTGGGCGCGTGCGTGGCGGTGGGGTTGGGGCGTGGTGTGGCTTTTCTATTGGACAGAGCCAGAGTCAAAAGTATAAGAGAAAGACATATATATTACATATAATATGAATATACTATAGTATATATGATATTAATATATATATATATTATTATAGTATATACTATATAGTATATATATATAGTGATATTAAGACTATATAGTAGTATATATATATACTACCACAATATATATTATATATATATAATGATATATCAGACATTTCACATTTTGGTTGGGTTAATATTTAGTGACATTTTATGAAATAAACTTTCTCATAAAGCTTTAAAAAAAAACATTAACAGATCATCACTTATTAAAATTTAGAAGAATAAAAAAAAAAAAAAAAAAAAAAAAAGAAAAAATAAAAAAAAAAAAAAAAAAAATAATAAAAAAAAAAAAAAAAAAGAAAAAAAAAATTTTTTTTACATATTTTTAATTTTTTTTAATTTTTTTTTTTATTTTTTAAACTAGATTTCCAGAATCTATGAATATCAAGATATAAATAAAAGACAATAAAAAATAATGATAAAATTATCTTGGAAATTTTTGATTTAAACACTGTTAAATAATTCTCTCAAGCTTAATTAACGAAAAAAAAAGTCTTTCTTGTTGTCGTTTTTTTTCGTTTTATTTTTTTTTTCGCTTATTGATCAAAAGGAAAAGAATAATTAATTTTTGTTTTTATTTTCAGAAGATTATTTCTAACAGATTTTTTGAGTCATTCTCAAGCTGTTGGTTCGAATCTGAAGGGCAGCTTTGATACGAATAATAATTAATATTCTTTTTTTGGTTTGTGTTTTCTTCAGGAAATAATAGAATTGTTACATACAGTTTTAAACACGACACACAAATAGCCTATATTAGATGTAGTTAGACAATTAGAATTTTAAAAAAAGTGTTAATAATTATTTTATTATTTATAAATATGTATAATTTATATTTATATGTTTAAATACATATATGTAATATAGTAGTTATATTAATATATATTAATTAAATAATATTATTATTATGTTTAATATATATATATATATATATGATAATTATATAATATAATATTATATATATATTTATATATACTAATATAATAATAATAAATAATATGTACGGATAATGAAATATAACTATTATTAATTATTAATTATAATTATAATATATATATGAATATCGTATTGTTAGTCCATTTCATGGTTCATGAATTAGGAAATATAAGTGTATTAATAAATTTTATCATCATCCATGAATAAAAAAGGAAAAAAAAAAAAGAGCCAAATAAAAATATTGTATGAATTAATTTTTTATATACTTTAATAAACTTTTTCCCGTTTCAAACTATAAATAAGAAGGGTAACATATTAAAAAATCTGAATAATAAAATAAATAATAAAGTTTGAGATTATAAAATATTTAGATTCACTGGACAAACAATTAACTTAATTGTAAACTCGATTCTTAAGTTTATGTTTTTTAAATCTTTATTTTTATTTAATAATAAAATATATATTTATCTTAAGGTTTGTCGTGGGGGCAGTATGTAGAGGCACTTATAAGTAGGGCTTAATGTTATGGT
>JABUQX010046631.1:0-28568 GCA_015478945.1 Trachelipus rathkii
ATTAAATAATTATCTAATTTTTGTATTTGCCGGAGCCGGCGCAGCCTCGCCTCTTTTTTTGCGGCTCGACTCCGGCTCCGGCTCCGGCTTCCGGCTCCCGGGCCCCCTATAATTTCGCCTCCGGCCCCTGCTCCGGCTCCAGGCCCCCAAAAGATTTCGGCTCCGACTCCGGCTCCAGTCCCTCAAAAATTTCGCCTCCGGCCGGCTCCACCCAAAACTTGCGGCTCCGCAGCCCTGGTAGCCTTGTGTAGCAATTCATTACAGTGGATTACTATCTAACATTAAAACTGCTTCAACAGTATTGGCATATTTTTAACGTTTTTCCTCAAATATATTTCCTGCTTCTGTTAAGAAAATAATTTTTCTCTTGAATAATATGGGGGAGACTGGAAGGAGAGTAATTTTTGGCTAGTCTGCTATGTGGGAAATTTTTAAGTTTTGCCATTTTCCCGCATTACAGTAATTCTTTCTTTCCAAGAATTAGAATTGGATTCTCTGGTAAAAAAATTTAAATTTCTTTAAGAATTTTTCACCTTTTTAAGAGCCACTGATTTTTTTCTTTTTTTACTTTTTACACTTAACATTGACTCTGTCACTTTCACTTCTTCAAACTTATAAAAACTAAGTAACTTTGTCAGTAATATTTCTTTCCTTAATGCTCCTTATGATTATGAAATACTTTTAAGATCTGAATTTATTTTAGTTAATGTTGCTCGTTTCTGAGATGGTATGGATGCACTTCATCGCTTGAACCTTCTTCTGCACTGCTACTACTATATCACTTTCTACCTTGATTTATTTGCCGTTTGTTTCTACACGGATCCATTTTCTACTCAATTCTCTATTTCATTAGAAAATAAGTCAGTTAGTTATTTGGGTCTACTACAGTACTTAAAACAATTATCATTGATATTTGATATAATAACTAATTGATCCTTTCTCTTCCTTTTTTATTCATAATCTAAACTCTATGCCTTCTTCAGCTCCTCTTTAAAAGTCTGAACTCTTGCTGTCATCCATTAATCATTATACACTGACATCAAGAGCATCAAATATGGAGAATAATTGAATTTTGCTTATAGTTTCCGTAACATGAGAATGTTGCAAAACTCTTAGATTTTTTAAAAGTATCTGCCATTTATTAGCAGTCAATAGCTTAAATGATTGATTGTTTTATAATATAAACTTGCTGAGGTTTTCAAAAATTTCAATTCTTTCTAGAATCAATATCTATTTCACCTTGTATTAACATCTTGATTTGGCATATCTTCAAGATGTGGATCCAAGTCCTCTTTGTATTCTTTTAAGTTTATTACTGTACAAGGTGTATACCAAGTTTAAATTTTCAAATTCCCTGTGTTTTCCCTGTTTTTTTCCTGTTCTTCCAAAATTTTTCCTGGACTAAAATAAATGATAAAAAACATCAATTTATCTTTGTTATCAATAAGGAAAGATGAAAAAAATGAAAAAAACTCCAGGGCCCACCCTCTAACCATCCCAGTACACAAATTTTCTACTCGCTTTCACATTATTTTTTTTTTGCTTATTTGTTATTTTAATATTTAATGACCCCTCATACAGTTTGACATTTTACAAGTGAATATTTATATTTTGCATTGAAAAATTTATTAAACTTCCGCCAATCTTTATATAGCCAAGTTATGAACACAATCAATTAATTTTCTAAATATCTGCCAAATATGTTTACCCTGCTTTTGCTATTTGCTTATCAGTTTATTTCCCTTTTTCTTTCTTTATTCAAAATAAAAATTACAAAACAAGGTACAAAATATAACATTTGCACTTTCTCTTCTTCTAAAATAAAAATAAAATAATTTTTCCTTTTCTCTAAAACAAATACAAAATTATTTAATTCTAAACTAACCTACTAAATAAGTACATAATCTTAAAAAAAAAAAGTTTTATGACTGTTTTAGGTAAAATCATATTTTCCTCTCTAAAATAATGAAGTTATTTTTGGTCCTCTTTTTGACAATATTCTCTTAAACTTCTCAGCCTCTGTAATCTCAGCTGCTATTTACTTTTTTATTTGGCTTGTTTGTGCCACCTTCCCAGAGTTTCGCTTCTGTCTGGCACATAGTTTTTCTTTTTAAGTATGTGTCTTATACTCTCGAATAAGCGTTGCGGCAGTATGACATCATCTCAATTGTAATACAATAACAAATACATTGCAGTATTTTTTCTTTCTTCAGATATTCCTCTAGGCAGTTTCTTTGTATGACATGTTTGAAATGTTCTGCTTATGTGAAGCATTGTTGTGACATGTTGAAATATCTGCATTGGTGACATGTTGTGATACATGTTGAATGTATACATTTTTAAACAATTCAATGAAAAGTTGATAGAGCGTACCTCTTCCTTCTCATCGAAATTTTTCAGAAGTACCAATGTATGCAGCATTGGAAAAGAAAAAAAAGAATATCAAACCTAAGCTTATCAAAACAAACCACATTATTTCAGCTTTCTGAACATCTTTTGCCTTGCTAAATAAGAGATTATCCATATAGGTAAACCAACTGAGGCTTCTTGAGAAAAAGAAACTTGATGGCAGATATTATTCGTTTGGCTAAATGCTTTAGAATAATTGATGAAATTTAATTATGTTTGTCTTAAACAGAAAAATTGTTTCATCATGTCCGGCTACGCTGGAATTTAAGCATTTAGTGATGGTCTGGTGTTTCTTGCTGCTTGCGTGACTTTTAATGGATCTTGTTGCCACATTTGGAAAGGCAAAATTCCTTCTTGCAGTAGATGCACAAAGCGTAATGTTCCGATTTCGCTTCTCTGAGCCATTTTGACCATTCTGGATGCAGAGTGGAGCCCAGCCATTGTAAATTAAAACTGGCTTTATAATAGTTTTTTGCTATCTAATTTTAAATATTATTAATTTATAACAAATTATTTAAGTTCTTTAAATAAAAAAAGAAATTCCACAAATGCTCTGATACTGCAGATGAATAAGTTTTAATAAAAATAATATAAAGATTCAATAAGTCAAGAAGTATAAATTCTTAGGCTAAGAAAAAGTTGATATATAAATTTTTTACTTAATTTTACTCCATTTTTTCTCAGTCTGACTATCTGAATACCCTAGATCACAATATATTTTTTCTTTGAAACCTTTCTTTATAGCAATAATGTTAACCATGTCAGTATATTTCCTCTAACCTTACTGATACACCTTCCAACTTTTTTCTTAATTTATTTTAAACTTGAACTGTTGAATACAATTTCCCACTCTCATCCTTGATCGTCTTGGAGAGAAGAAAATCAGCACACTTGATTTTTCATCAACTCCTAACTGTTCTGTAACATTTTTTTCTTGTTTGGCTTTTTCATTTCGTATCCTACTCTTTGTTTCAATGTAGACATTTGGAACGTAACCCTCTTCCTTCCGCTTTGAAATGTTCGTGACCTTTCCACGTTGAACCTGTGATTGTAGTTCATTGACTTCTTTTAGAATCTTTATTTGTTCTACTAGATGGGTCCTGCCTTCAGAGATTACAAAGGGCATATGGGGATTCACCTATAAATGGAAGTGTTTTATGCCATTTCATGTTATTCTGTCAAGTATAGCAAATAAACATAGGATTAGCTTATAACTTCGTGAGTTATTCTTTATAGAGAATGATTGGTTGCCTATAATTATTTATTGTTGCCTTAAAAAAAATTTGAAAATTAATGCCTCATAAATTTTATCTTGTAATCTTATTAAATCCTATGTGCCCATAACTCTGCTCAAACTTACTACGGACGCGTCGCATTTTGTGATATAAATATGTACTGATTTTGCATATGGGTGGATGCGAGTCTCGTGTATGACCCGTAGAGAGTAAACGTTGATCACGATCAGTTGTATTTATTTGTTTTAGTGCAAGAGTGACTTGGCCAACAGGGCTCTTGTTTAGCTTGATTCTTGCATGTGCCAGATTAAATCGTTGATAGCGAAATCTTTCTTCGCATTTCCCGATTTTTAAACTACCATTAGTATAAGCGTAAAAAGGGATGTCATAAAACTGGATTGATGTAACGTCTTATTCTCTTTTGTGATTTGCGATCAAGTGCAGCACAACCCACTAGCTTTATCAATTCGTGATTGTTGATTTTGGTCCTTCTGAAATTTATTTTCATTTTTTGGTAACAACTCAAGGCTGATCCAGTCTAAGCGTGCATAGAGTCAAAATTCACAGAAATAAAATAATATACTTTTAATACTGTCTATTCATCAGGGGTGGGCCAACTTTTTTATACCCTAAGCAAATGTTTTTCTCAGACGAGTTCAAGTACAGCGCATATATAATATATATATATATATAATATTATATTTTTGTTTATATATACTTATATATATTTATTTTGTTATTATTTAGTATTTATATATATTTTTTTATATAATGTTATATATTATATAGTATAGTTATATTATATATTTATATAGTATATTTATATATTATATATATATTTATGATATAGGAAATCATTACAGTACTATATTATGAATTTGCTCTGATTAATTATACCTTTTAACTCTTGATTTATAATACTTATACGGCACTATGTTCGTAATATGCTTCTTTATGTAAAAATAATTAAAAGCAAATAATTTAAGAAATAATGAGAGATACACCTACCCCATCTATCATCTGATTGTAAACACGAAAATTTCAATTCTTTGATGATCATTGACGAGTGTTTTATTCAAGGTAGTTTAAAATTCAATGTTTTCAAATATTGAAGTTTTTGGCTTCTTATTGATATTGTATGTATCGCTTCGTTGAGGAAGAATGGTAAAATTCGGCATACTTTTACTTACTTTTTTATATATCTTGTTCAGTTTTAATGAAGTGGGAAGGAAATTATTGAGGAATGTCGCGATTTCAGAAAATTCTTTTCGGGCGCGATAATATTCCTGTACGTAGCCCAGTATTAAATAAATATATTATAAATCTCCCAAGAACGATTAGCCCGTAGCAATTGCGCCCAAGGGTTGAGCCATCTTGTCCCTTTGCTCTTAATCATCTTGTTTCACACTAGCATTCCTATGTTTTTTCTTTGTCGTATTAAGTTTTAGTGTAATATAAGTGTTTTCCTTTGCTTCATTACTCCTCTCATAATATATATAATTATATTTATTTATTATTTTATTATATAGGTTATATATTTTTATTGTTATTTAGTACTATGTGAGGACGTGTTTCTCATCGTGCAAAGTTTTTTTTTTTTTTTTTATTATATTATTTATTGTATGTTTATATTATTTTATATATTTTTTATATTTTTAGATCGAGAATTCAGATGATCGCCATATATATATATATATATATATATATAAACCTTTCAAATTCTTTGCGTTTATTACTCACTTTTTCTTTTTTGCAATCTCGTCTGCCAACAGGTATAATTAGAGTGAAGACATGTTCTCGTCTCGGCGGAATTTTTATTTCTCAAAATGACTAAAAAACGGAACAACGAATTTGTTTCAAATTTTGTTTTAAAACCGGAAAATCATCTTCGGAGACTTATGAACTCTTAAAAATGGCTATCTGGGATAAATGTCTGAGCCGGTCAAATGTTTTTATTTGGTTCAACAGATTCAAAGATGGCCGTGAATCAGTCGAAGATGACCCCCGATCCAGCCGGCCGTCCACCTCAACAATCAACGAAAACCTTGTGAAAGTTCGCGATTTAGTGCGCTCTGACCGTAGACTAACAAGTAGGCAAATGTCTGATGAAATGGATTTAAGTTTCTAGGCGGTTCAGTCAATTTTAACTGAAGATTTGAAAATGCGTCGAGTGTCTGCGAAATTCCTTCCAACATTGTTCAGACCAGCAGAAACAACACCGACTTGAAGTGTCCCAAGACCTGATTAATAGGGTCGAAAGTGACCCAGATTTGTTAAATAGGGTAATTACAGGCGACGAATCAAGAGTTTATGGGTGTGACCCAAAAACAAAGGCACAATCATCTCAGTGGAAGGGTCCAAATTCGCCACTACATAAAAAAGCGAAACAAAGTCGGTCGAATGTGAAAACAATGTTATCGTGCATCACGATTTTGCCCCTAGAGGGCAGACAGTCAACCAGGAATACTTTAAAAGTGTCATTCAGCGTTTGCGCAAAAAAGTGTGGATGCGCTCTGACAAAATAAAAATTTGGTTCTCCACCACGACAACGCACTGGCTCACGTAGAATTCTCCATCCCTGATTTTTTTACCAAATTAAAAATACCTGTACTTCCACAACCACCATATTCCCCTGATATAGCTCCTGCCAGCTTCACCGTGTTTCGAAAATTGAAAATTTCGCTGAAAGGGAACCGATTTGACTCAATTGAAGACATCCAGGCAATCCGACCGAGATACACCAGAACATGCTCCTTCACCTATCAGGATGCAACTCCGGTAACTGAGGAAAGACACTTAAAGCTTCTCCGCGTACATTTTAACCCCTTGCCCTTGGCAATATCAGTGGCTAGTATGCTGTATTGATAACAGTAGCCCACTCGCCACTCGGTCTTCGAGATCTTTCGTCAATACTCTCTCTTCGGGGGTCAAATACTCTCTCTCACTCCTCATATATTATATTATAATATATATATATATTATATAATATTATATATAATATATTATATATATATATTATATATATATATATATTATCGGTTTTTCCTCCTCATCACATAATATAATATATATATATATATTATATATATCATATATATAATTTTAAGAAAACCACGATATTTAAAGATCGTACAGAGGAACAATAAATTTAGTTGCAAATTCATATTCGTAGCAAAATAAGCAATAGATCTAAAAGAAGAAAATAAGACGGAGAAGAGAATTCGAGAAGGATTTAATAAGAAAAAAAAAAAACAAAAAAAACATAAGTCGATCGAATTTAATTCAAACTTTGCGGCAGAGAAATGTTCTGAAACTGAAACTGGAGAAAAATAAAGATGAAGAAAAACATAAAAACACAAGTGAAAAAAATATTGACTTCTGTTTTATTTCAAAAGAAATTCCTTCTCGCCGATGATGAGGCGTAGTAAAATAGAAGACCCTACTTTACTTAAACCAAGGTTAAACAACACTAAAATGTCTTTTTCTCAAATTGGCATATACTACCCTCATCCTAAATAGGGTGAGGAGGTAGTTTATATTAATAATAAATACAATGATATTACTATAATTATTATAATATGAGGATTATTTTATTATTTGTTTTTTTTATTTATTTTTAGTTATGTAGCACTTCGTAGCAATGTAAAAGTCTTAAGGCATTTATATTATATTAGCCTATAAATATAAATAACATACCATTTATTATAATATCATGAATATATGATGGATCTAGAATAACCAGCAAATGCGAAGCAAACGTCATCTCATATTTAATTAGACAACCGACAACCTCGCTGTTGTCTTAACTTGGTACTAAAAACGCAACGCGGTTGTTCATAATGATCTTATCAACCTGCGTAAGATTATCTTATTAAATAATGGTAAATGAATCGTTATAGTTTAAATCATATGAAATTTTTTATAAATCAAACTTAAAAATATTATAAAGTATTTTAAGAATTTTTGAATTTATAAAATATTAATTATTTTATATTAAGTTTTTTAATTTTTTTTATTTTATTAAATGCTATATATTATATTTTATTTTTTTTTTTTTATTAATGGTATTATTATTAATAACTGAATTTTGCAGGATTATAATTATTAATATAGACGGTATAAATTCCTATTTTTATGTATAAACTTCCGTTATATATAAAATATAATAATTATTACAAAATTATAATAATTTTTTTATTGTTAAAAATTACTTACTGATTGGCGTAATAATAACAATAAGCAATATGTTAAATTTTTATTTTTTATTGCTCTAACATAATATCCGCGGAATGTTGAAAAATTTAAGAACCTCGCAAAAAAAACTGCAACCGCGGTTTGTTGCATAATAATATTACACAAGCTTCGCTCATCACAGTTCCCATATATTTTTGCTAATTATTTATTATACTATTGACTGAGTAAAGATAGAATAAAATAATATATTTAAAACATATTCTATATATTATATTAATATAAATATTATATTATAATATTAATATATATTAAAATATTATTATAATATTATTAAAAAATTAATATATTATATTATAATATTATAAAATTAAAATTATCAAAAAAGAGCCTTTGGCTTGCTCCTACGGAGCAAGGCTTGCCCCTGAGCACGTGCTACACGCACTCACAGATACGCAATTGGAGGTGAGGAGACTATATTATATATTATATAAAAATATATATTTTATATTATATATATATATAATGATATTAATATATATCAAAATATATATATTATTTATATTTTAATATATAATTAATATATTAATTAGTGTTATTTATTTTTATTATAAATATATAAAAAATAAATATTAATATAAATATAAATATATTCAATTATTAATATATGTTGAATCACAAAATAATAAATATTTTATTTTATTACGATCGTTCTGCATCAGTATGGCTCATATTAATGAAATTATCAAATACTTTAGCATACGAAATTTCAAAATTTTTTGAATCAAAGGAAAATATATGATATTTGCGTCTTGGAGAGGAATTTGAATAAAATATATTCAACAAAAGGAGAAACGAAATTGGGAACGATTTTTTTTGGCATGTTTTAATTAATTTAAAATTACTATGTATATTATATATTAATATATAAATAATTAATTATATTATATAATATTATTATTTATTATATATATAATAAAAGATTATATATTGTTAACCTTAGATTTATTTTGATATTTTATGTTATATTTATTACATAAAATTTATTAATATATAATATACATGAAAATAAAATTTAACATAATAATAACTACCCATTATATGAGATAGGGATATTGGCAATATATAATATATGATAAGCACACTAAAAAAAATTCAATTATTCCATTACACAAATTATGGCTTCTATTAGATTTTTTTTTTTCTTATATTTTTTAGTTTTAATATATACCTATGCACAAAATAAACATCTTGTTATGTGGTCATGTTCACATCAAATACTAACAAAATGATGGGATCCGTTAATTTTAGCGAAATTTTATTGTAATTTTTTCTTTTTTCATATATATCGGAAGTTTTATCAACTAAATAACTAAAATCCAACTTTAACATATAATACCTTTCTAGTTACTCGAAATTTTGTAAAAAAATTAAAGGTAATACTTAGTTGTTTAAGTTTCTAATTTAAAATTATGTATGTTTCGAAAATGAAAAGAAAATGTTTTTTAGTCATATAAAGTTTAATTAATTGAAAACATAGGGTAGAACTTGTTCGTGGGTATTTAAATTACTGTATCCTTAAACGAATTTTTTTTTTTTTTCCATTGTCATCTCCGTTCTGTGTTAAATATTTACCACCAAAACTTATTATGGCACTTCTGAACTAAGAGATTGCCTAAAGCCCAATAACCGTTAACCTATAATGGATCGACCGATTTGATGCCTTATTGTTAACCCTATCCGTAACTTTTGCTGGCTATACCATAAACTTTTTTGCCGTTAACTTTTTTTCCACTTATTTTTATAAAAGATTTTCTCTTCACCTAAAATAATGAGATTTTATTTGCATTATACGGAAAATTTATTTACACAATGTCCTTCTCGTTCCTCAATACGGGTAAAACTGCCAATGCAGTACAGAATGTTTTTAAAATGTATCGATATTATATAAATAATTACTTTTTTTCGAACAATGCAACAATTTTAAGATCCTTGATGTGCATAAAGAAAATGAAATTATTATTATATAATTAATATATTAATATATTAATTTATAATAATTGATAATAATATATTATGTATATATTTTATTAATATATTATTATGTATTATATAAATATAATATACAATTTATATCAATTTAAAATTTTCTCTTAATCACATAAATTATTATATATATTCATATTCATATTATTAATATATTTATTATTATAGTATTATTATATATATTATATATATTATTATAATTATTATATATATTTCTAAATAAAAAAGAAATTATGTAAATACTAGTCAAACTAAAAATATGAAGTTCCTGATAGTATAAGAAATTAGATTATCTAACAAGGCTATTACTGGGGTCAATATATGTAAATCACTTACTTACACACTTTAGGAATTAGATACTGTTTTTTTATGTTTATATTTAAATTATAGTAAAACTTAAATGGAGTTGCCAAAGGGCGATAAACTCTTTGGTCCTTTGAGTCGAACTTACACAAAATAATTGAAAATCATTTAAAGAGAAAATATTTTTTAAAATAACGAGAGAGGAGGTCGATGTTTGGAAGAAGAACTGCAAAGCACCAGGCCCTATTAGCCTCGCTAATGTGTTATATGTGTAATCAAGTTTTCCATTATGTAGTTAGTATTCGCACGACCAGAGTGCAACATGAGATAAGATGAGTGAATGATCGACATATGATCTGTGTAGTTTTTCATCGTTCTGTCATTAAGGTGTTAAGGCATAAAATTTGACATCGAAAATCCTCTATCGACCCACAGACAATATTCATGATTCTCGTCAGAGAGGCACCTACGGTTAGGTTAAAGGCGCTATATCCTATATAGGTTGTCACATCAGACTATTTTTACCTTTTACCTCCACGGATTGCCCTTAAAGAAAGTAGGCAAGGGATAAAGTCTACAACGCTCTTGGCTTAGTATACTTATTTTGGGTTCATTACCCCGCCGGAAAAAATCTATCACACCTGTGGATAGATAAGTTTATTAACAACATTTATAAACGAGTGTGTAATAAGCAAATATCATCTTACAGGAAGAAGCCTAACTCTTACACCTTGCAAAAAAGGTTATCATCCGGTTCTCTGTGATGGGTTCAGTGGGGAGTTAGAGTATATCGGATTTAGTCCAGAAAGGTAAAAGGGTTAGGGAAATATAAAAAAAAAAGCGTAGTTGCGTGTTCATAATTTGTATATGAGAAGAGAAGACACGAATATTTTCTTAAAAAAAAGAAAAAAACAAAAGGGTCAAAAGGTTTATTTTTTTTATTTGAACAATTACAAATAATTTTGAATAAGAAGTTGAGAATCTTTGTTAAGAGGATCCATGTAGCATTAAAATACAGTAAGATAGCAGATATGTTGCTGCTTGAATTATATAAAAAGCAAAGTAATATAGGATCGTCTTGGGATTGTTTCAAAGTAACTATATAATTAGATGCTACAATAGGGAGGGGGCATAGGTAAGATTAGAATGGTAACATTTATCACACATGATCTGATTATATTATATGAAATATAATTTAGTTGTGAATAAATGATATATATGAGTATAGGTAGTATATTATATATATATATATATATAGAATAAAAAGGTAATAGTATATAGGTAATAATAGTAGTAAAAAGAAGTAGTATGAATAATAGATATATAGTAGGTAGTAAGGGGTATAAAATAAAAGAAGTATGAAATATAGTAAATAGAGGAAATAAAAGTAAAAATAAAGATATGAAAATTAGGTTAGCAGAAAAGAAGATGAAGAGGAATGATAGAGATAAAAGAAGAAAAAAGAGAAGAAAGGAAGAAAAGAGAAAAAAGGAGCAGATAAGCCGATAAGCACATAGGTGTCTCATATTGTTTAGGTATACACGATACCGAGAGAATAACCAAGGATAAGCTGTTTAATTTTGATAATTATTGAAGATGAGGGAATGAACGGAGACAGGATGAATAAAGATAGAAATAAGGTTAGTGTACTGCTAGGGACAGACGATCAGGAATATAAGACACAGATATAACAACTAAAGGGTACAAAAAGACCAAATAGTATGAGTCGCATAATATAGTTTTACGATATATTGGTGGTGAATGACCCAAAGTAAATGATTGTGGATTGAGGTTATAATTAAAATAGGAGTAAATTCGGTAGTGTGAAGAGAGGAAATAATAGAGTGACAAAATAAGGATAATATTGAAGTAACTTTTTATGGCACTTGGTGGTATTAAGTAAGCTCAAAAAGAAGTTATTAAAGGGAAGCACCTAGTTTCCGAGTATTTGCGCAGGAAAAGTAGTTGATCGAAGGTTTGAGGCACGTAAAAGCATAACTATATGAATAATGGTTTTAAGCATTATGATCGAACAAATTTCACGAATAGAGATTGTACTTTTAGACTAGACCAACAGATATAAAAAGAGAGAAGAATAAAAAAGATAAGAAAAGGGACAAGGAGAGAGAGGCCTAACAAATTAAAAGATCGCGTGGAAAAAAGACTAAGAGGAAAAGAGAGAAAAGGATGGAGAAGAAAAAAAAAAAACAGCTGATATCCTTCAACTTTCTCAACATGACAATAAGGGAATAGAAATAAAAGATAATAGGAAGCTCCTTAAGATAAAGATAGATAGATATAATCTAAACAAAACACAAAAAATTCAAAGGAAAATTCTGGTGCCCAGGTTGGAAGCCAATAAAAAGTAAACGTATATCAACTGAGTTCGTGGGCGAGAAGCCTATTTACCTTTTTTGGGAGGATTTATTTTAAGCGATATCCACGCTACACTAAAAAAATGACAGAACTTCGCTCCTCGCTGATGAGGGAAGGGACTGAAAGAAGAATATTATGCACTTAGCAAGCCACTGGATAATAGATAAGGAAACCCTTGGACCCAATATTTCAATAGCGCACAACCGCAACGCAGTGAAGGATTCGTCTTGCTGTAAGGGAAGCATCTCACTTATGTTTAAATTGTAAGAGCTTCAATCATCCTCTTGTGGTACAACAGATGTGCCAAAGTTTTGAATTAGATGGCTTTGCTATTTGATGAACTGTCTTCCTCAGTTTTTTCGATGAGGTTCTTTAGTGTCATTGTCTTTGAAGGATGAATGAGATAGTAATGCAAATTAAATGTATTCGGTCATAAGAAAAATGTATCAAAGAATCTAGACATAGCCAAATCCTCTTCAATCTTATCAAGAGAAAGGTTTATCTCTGCTGTAAAAAGTTTAAGCATCATCATATTCACTATCAAGTTTGCTTGTTTGGCGAGGTGGTTGCTGAAAGGCGGCTTCCACTTTCTGTGAAATCTTTTTTTTTTGTCTCGCGAGCAAGCTTCCTCGTGTTATGTCTCTTTTAAATTTATGCATTCTATTGAATAGTAGTTCACAGTCGGTAAATTTGCCTTTTCTTTTCGTGGGAGTTCTTCATGTTTCTAGCTTTTCAGAAATATTTCTCATTTAGAACTTTTTTATTTCATACTCATAAACCAAATTTAATTTATACAATGTAACAAAGAATCCAAAAATATTACTATTTTTTTGTTATTCTTCGTGATTTTTTTTTTTTTTTTTTTTTTGTTTACAGTTTTTTTTTATGCTCGAGTCTACAAATAAACGTTTTATAATGTATTTTTTCTCTCGCGGTTAAAGCATCATCCCGTTCTTTTATGTTACGACGGCATCCATAAAATAATTAATTTGGCAATCTTCTTTCATAAGTTTTGTATATAGGGTGGTCCGGGGTTATCTTTTGGCATCAAATGAAAAACCCTTGCGCTCTGTAGTATACATGCTCAGTTCGTGTATTTTATAGATGGTTCCTTTGCATTGGGGATTGCAATGCTTACACAGCAACCCTCGACTTCTATATATATATATATATATATATATAATATATATATATATATATATATATACTACCCTAATATACTATATATATATATATATATATAATATATATATCACTATATAAGTATATACTAATATATATATATACCATATATATATAATTATATATTAGTGATGGGACGATTAGAGCAAATTTTGCCGATGCGATAACGATTAGAGCAACAATTTTTGCCGATGACGATGACGATTAATTGAAAAAAACTATTTTACAAAATCTAAACAATCATTATCGGTGCAACACTAATATATATTATTTTATTATATTTATTATTACACCTTAATATACGTATATATATTATATAGTATATAAAATTTATTTTATTTATAAACCCCCCTATATAATAAATATAATGAGTTAATAAAATATTTATTTTTTTTATTTGAGAAATAATTATAAGTGTAATGAGTAGGTATATAAAAAAATAAATATCACTTTTAAAAATAAATCCCACCTCTTTTATTTATATAATATAAAATAAATAAATTTTATGGGGCTTATATCTTTTTAATATGGATTACCAAAGAGGTTTTTCATTAGGCGTCTCTCTCCGATAATTTATTTTGTTAGCGATCAAAGATTGTGCATCAATGTAAACCAATAAAGTTATATAAATTTATAATTATATATATAATATAATTATACTAATAATTAATATTTTAATAATTGGAAATAAGTAATATAAATGAAAATAGAAAAAGTAATTTTTTATTAATGATTAATGAATGAGACATCCTAGTAATACATTGCAGCATTTGGTACAACAAATACTCTTCAGGTATAAGGGATGGGATGACTTCCACACTACATAACAAATGAATATACAAAACACCAATATTTAGACCAAGGGAACTCTAAAATGTAAAAGAGTTTTCCAATGTCCTTGCACAACTGATAGCAAATTAGAAGCATACCTCAATAAGAGATATATAGATGATCTCAGGAAATGTAATATTGGGTCAAGATTTAAAAGCATAAGGATGGAGCTGTAAATCCGGTTGATCCGGGATGAGCAGCGTTCATTCCTTCTTCAGCTTAAAATTTTCTTTCCTCATTCATTAATTCCTAAAAACCTAATCTTCTCTTTTCCTCATATTTCCATGGGTCTTTGATCGTGTCTTAAAATTCTCTGGACCAATATCAAGGCCTATGTAGATGCGAGAAGAATAAGATCCAATGAATCGGGGTCGTAGAGAAATATCTCGTTACTCCAAACTATTTTACTCTCGCTAATCCTCTTAGTTCCCACCGCTACGACCTAATACGTTGCAAAAGTAGGGATACTCTTCGAACAGCAAGCAAAAGCTAGGCATTCGATAACAAAGAGAAAAAGTGAACGCTAAACAACTGCTCTTTGGTTCTCCCTCTACTTGACGAAAATATTTCATTTCTTCTCTTAGCATACCTTCCTGTAAAATCTGCCTTTCTCCTCCTCTTATTCGGACATCTGAAAATACATTTTTAAATGGTGTTATTCTAATCTTTCTTCCAACTTCAAGAAAAGATGCTATAATCTTCTTTCGAGCCCCCTCAGACTCAAACTAATAAACTTCCAATCATCATGTCTCAATAACTAGCACTTTTCCCTTCTTTAGCCTCTAAGTGTTGAAGAATTTAGGTAGCTCTCACTACTGTCCAACCCTATTTCCCCAAGAAAAAAGGATAAGCCGCTTCCATGATCACCTTCTAAAAACTAATCGCCTACTGTAAGCATCATCACTCCTTGTATTCTATCGTGAAGATCTTTGGCAAGAGACTCTTTTCATAACATCACATTCTATAGATCATATCGTAGAGAAAAATACGTCTCACAATCACCGATCAAAGACCAGTACGGCCTCGTTGCACGAAAGTCTACTAGGCAGATATACATCCTATATACATGAACCGAATTTATTATTGGTATTTTCACGCACTCTTAAGTAACTTACGTGTGGAGACGCTTTGAGGATGAAGTAGGCGTCTCTCGCACTCATTTTACTCATTTTAAGCATTATGAACTCCTGAGGATGGCCACGTGTCCACTAGCTCTCCAAGCTCCCCTCCATTTGGGTTATTCCATCTTAATCTCTTTAAGACTTATACGTTGATGAGATCTAAGCTATGCTTCTTTTCAACACTCGCTCTCACAATATATCGGCTGTCATGTAATGATTGTGGCAAAATTTGCGACACATATCTATCTACTTTCATATATGTGTTGTCAATTAGTTGGTAAGTTCCAATAGACACAAGGGTAATCTGTTTTTAATTCGCGACTCTTTTTTTATTTCCTTACTCTCTATTAATGATCTTCTCACCTTGCACTTCTCTTATACTTCTATTCCACTTTCTCGTATTATTACACGAACCTCGACATCGACCACTCTCATTCTTTTAACCTCATAATAAAATAAATCTAAACTAACACCTACTTTTTTACTTTCTGGAAATTTGCTCTCTGGCGTCCTTGATATCTTTTTTTTCCTCGATTTTTTATATGTTACTCGCATTGATGTTGGATCCATAAGAAAAAAATACAACTGTGAAATTTCAATTCTTGTAAAACCCGAAAACATTTATAAACACAAAATACTCACATATTTCTTGCAGAGAATGGAACGTTCATAACTTTTTCGCTGGCTCTCTTCTCGACCGGTTCTTGTCGTTCTCTTTTCATTGTTGATCTAATATATTAACATTACACTGTGTTGTCTTAATCAATAATACAAAATGTCTGGAAACCTCACATCACTACGGTTGCTAGGACTTAATGAAAAATAAAGCACTCTCTCAAAAGAAACTTGGATTCTGGTTAGGATTCTGAGTATTTTTTCTTTTCATGAAATTTTCCTCTCCGCCCAGAAATTGCGGATTGAAATCTCGGTCATAAATTTTTTCGATTAATATTAATCTTCATAAAAGATCCAATGATGTTCAGAGCGAGTCCCAATCATCAATTTCTCGCGTATTTGTACGCTCCGTTTACCCAAAAGTGCTCTCATATCTGGGGGGGGTGTGGGAAGGCTACTGGTTGATCAACACACACCTGGTCCCTTTTGGTATACGGGTCTTGGAGGTCCCTTAGCCTTCTTGGGAGCAAATAAAGGCTTTTCCCTAAAAACGCAATGTAATACATGATAACATATTACCCACGCTGATCCAGAAAACTCTGACCCTCCCTATTCATATCTAGCGAGGGCGTATGTTGGTGCTTTTTTAATTTTCTCTTATTTTCCTTCTTTTTATTGGGGTAAACCAAATTTAAAAATTGAAAAGTTTTTTGGGCGAGGTGGCGGACAAAACATAAGGGTCCCTCGAGGTAAACTATCATAACTTTACGCAAGTGACACGCACCTCTTTTCTCTGGTGTACGACGCCGGTTCGTGGAAGGTCTCCACACAATCGGCCTTCACCTTCCCTTACAAGTTTTGGTTTGTTTATTATTCTTTGCGCACCCCGCACATAATTTTGTTTGTTGACATTGGCCCCTCAACCCGCCCCTAGCACTCACTAGCGCTCAGTTCTGTATTCGTGTGTGGCTGCTTTTCTCTTCTTTCCCTCATTTCCTTACTCCTATCGTTTTAGTGGAACAAATAATTTCTTTACCAATCTGTCTGTATTTTACACGCGTTGACTTGGAGTTTTTTTGTGAGATCTCGCTCACTGGTGTAGGGAGGCGGCTGGGTCGTCTGTGGACTCAATCAAATTCTTAAGTTTGTGGCGGATAGAGGGTGAACTTCTGGAGACCGTACCTCCAAAATAAAACAAAACCCTCTCAAACCATTGAAATAGGACGCTCTTAGCCCGTAGTTTGCGCCTGAGGGTGCCTTTGTACTCTCGACGTAGTAAAATAAAAAGAGAGAAGATCTACAACTGGGCCTCAGAGGGTATGTGAGGGTGTGAAATGGAGACTGTAATTTCCTGAGTTAAAAACAACACTAACAATAAAACACACCATACACACATCATTTTCTAGGGCAATTTGATTACCCCACAAGAAATATGTAACTAACCTTATAGTGCATAATCGAGTTGAGCTTGCAGAGTGGGATGGCAATATTGTTGTCGCAAACCAAAACAAACCTTTTTGGAAGTTTTTGGCCCCAAAAGCTTATTTTCCCTTTTATTTTTTTTTCTGGGTTAGAACAAATATAATTATTTTGACCTTTTTTTCAAACACCTTTAATAGTTTACGGCCTTCTAGACTTCTTACCGTACTCACAACACAAATAAATCTTGAGCACCAAAGCTCAGTCTCCACCCCACATTTTAATCTCATCTCATGGGATCCAGATATTCTGCACAAAAATCCTTCCTATACCCCTTCGCTCATTCCTTCCACTAAGCGACACAAAACACATTTCACAAATAAAAATTTTTTTCTGCCAAAACCAGCACTCTTGGACACGACGCTCCATTTATCAACCGTTTCCTTTCATCTTTGTTTCACGTCACCCTCAAGTATTTTATATTTCAAATTTTGCGCTTTATACAAATATAAATATCTTTCATTCACCTTCTCTCGCTTCTCCTCATCATTTTGATATATTCTCATCTGACATTTCCATATACAGATAACTGTATTCATTACATTTTTCGCCGATAGGTGATAGTGAAGGGCCCGTTATCTGCGATCACGCCACCCTTACTCCGAGAAGGGGCGAGGTGGCCAATTACGCAAATTCTTGGTAAAAAAGATAAATGAATGGTACGTAGAGTACAGCCCAACCCTACACCTTACCACTCATGTCCCTTAGTCGCCTTTGATTACACACGCCAGAGAACCATAACGATGTTGAGAGAAATTTATTTCTTCTCCTACACGGTTATTAGAGATTATATGGAATTGGGTATGTCTGTAGTTATGTATGTTGGATGGGGTGTGTGATATAGTTGTTGTTTTGTATATGTTGTTTCTGGATGGTGAGTGTGGATTATGAAGGCGCTCTTATTTCAGATGAAGGTCTGAACCTAATTAGGTCATCTGGAGTATGGTCATATCCCATACCATACACTCTAAAATGGTAGTATTAATTATTTAATCTTTAAGTTATTTTATTAAAACTTAATTTTTTTGGGATAAATGCATAACTAATATTTTATGCCTTATTTTATTATTAATTTATTTGAGTATTATATTTATATATATAACTATTTGCAATAATAATCCATCTCCTTAGTTTATATATATATATTGTAGTACTAGAGCTTATTATTATTATTTTATTATTTTTATTCTCTCACCTACTAGTATTATATTAATTGCATACTGTTATATATATGTTATATTTTATTATATTATATATTAATATTTTAAACCAATATAATTTATAATAATTTATGATTATTATACCCGTATTTTTATATTATGGAAAAACTCAAACAAAGAAAATAACGTTACTAATCAATCTTATTTATTATCCTACAGTATATAGCGTTTACTATAATATACGGTAATAATAGGTATTATATTTTATATTCTTTATATAAATAATTATCATTTGGTTTTTCAGTTAATTTAACAATAAATATATATAGTAATAGTTAGTATATAAATTAGAAAATAATATACTTTTCCTATACTTTCTTAATATTATTATTAGGTAAAGTAGTAGTCGTAGTAGTAGTCGCGAGGGTAAGAGTGTATAAGATTAATTTTTTTATTATTTATTATTAAAAGTGTAAATAGATTATAACTAGAAAATATATGATTGAATGTTTATTTATGAGAAAGAGATATGAATCCTGAATTTCTTTATTTGTTTCATTTTCGGTCAATACTTTTGCCGAAAGAAATATATAAAAGGCTTAAATATAAAATACATTTTCGATTCTTTGCCTTGATCGACTGTTTATCGTTTATATTCCGTTTTCCTAATTTCTCTAATATATATATTACCTTTTTGTATTATTTATTATTTTGTGTGATGGGTGGTTGGTAGGTCGAGCGCGCGTGGCCGTCGTTGTGTGGCGATGAGGGGTAGTGGAGGGTGTGATATGAGTATAGTATGAGTACGGGTTGGGGGGAGGGTTTTTTGTTGGTATAGGTAGGTATTTATTATTTTGGATTTGTGAGGTATGATTAATGATGTTTAGGGTTGAGTAGTGATAGTATAATAATATATTATTATGGTAATAGTAGCATAAAGATAAAAGAAACTATAATATGAAAATAAAATCCCTATCTCCCTTGGTCAGGTCAATCAAGGTCACTATACACCCTATATACCCACTTGCTTACTACATTGTAGTGCAATGATATACATTGAAGGTAAAGGTACCCAAACTTCCAAAATAGTGTTTTATTATATTTTCATGTAACTCAACTCCTAACAAGCTAATCCACTACTACCTATATAACATTTGGCGCCAAATAATTCTTTGTTGGTTGGTCCTTAGTGATTTTCAACCACCGTTTGGTCAGATTATATTATTTTTATGTGTGTGGATATTATGAACTAATTCTAAGACACATTTTCACCCCAAAATTGTGGAAGGGAAACGAAGATCATTAACAATTGGATAGCGGTACAGGTCTTCTAACTCTTTGGTATGCCAATTTGGGTGATTTCTAAGAATAATGTCACTTGGGGAATATCTAATGCAATTACTATGTGAATTGTAAAAACAATCCTTCTAAAGAAAAGATGGCTAAGGACGAACCAACAACAGCAAAAAGCAAAGTGTCCGCCATTTGGACTATTCCAAGAATATTTGTTGCCGAGAGGCCAACGTATTATCCACTAAATGATGAAGCACTTACTGCAGGATGGGGATATTACAAAATAATGGAAAAGGTCAAGAAAGGGCAATTCTTCTTCCATATTCCCAGATATTCCCTCATTCCAGAACCTCCAGTTTCCTCATTAAATGAATAAACTACACCTTATTCCTTCACTGGCACCCGCGTTCATGTAAAAGTAAAAATTGTTTTAATGACAAGATAAAGTGACATGAGTTAAGAAGAAGAGGAGGAGCGGTATGGGTTGTCCCTTCACCATATAAATGTAGAGCTAACTATATATTATATTTATATCATCATATAAATGATATATATTAAATATATATATATATATATATATTATAAATAAATTTTAGATAAAATATTAAAAATTAAATATTTTATTTTTTATTAATAATAAAATGTTATTATTATATTTAATAAAAAAAAACTAACTTATTTTTTACCTTTGTAATTTGAGTTATATATAATTATTATATTTATATTAAATATAATATAAATATAATAAATATTTTATTTTGGGTATGATTTCTCTATTTATTATATTTTTATTATTAATAAATTTTTTATTTATATTTCAAGGAATATAAAAATTATAGGTTTTTTATATTTTATATAAAAAAAATATATTATTATTATATTTTTATTCTTATTTTATTCTAATAATTATTATATTTATTTATTATTTATTGTGCTTGTGGTAATAATATAAATTGTAAAAAAAAGTATTTATTCTATAAAAATAATATGTTAATAATAATAGTTATTTATAAATAGTTATACAAAATAAAAGTTAGTTGGTTTTTTTTTTAACTCTTAGTTTAAGGTTTTATCAGAGGACTCAATTGAAAACATAGCTTAATAAATTGCTTAAAATTTTCCTTTGAAACTTGTAGAGAGGCTACAGAACTCGAGCCGTACATTGAAACATGATAGCAAAATGGTGACGATGCATTCACAAGTAATGTGGGCTCCTCAGCAAACCCACCCATAAACATTTTGCCCCAAAAATCTATTATTGAAAAAAAGAAAAAAACCCCAGGAATTTTTTGAGAAACTTTTTGTAAAGATGTCAAATTGAAGGCAAACAGCTTGTAATAAAAAATTGACATTCTTTTATGGAAGTTTGTGTTACTGGAGCCAAAAAATTTATTAAATTATATAATAAAAAATTTTCCGGGTTTAGCGGGAAAATAGATGTACTTTCAGTGTAAATTGTGAAAAATGATGAACATAGAGTAGTGGTGCATAAAATATAACATTCGTAATGTGGTTTTTCAGTCTGGACTCTTCTTTATCGAAGAAATTTTTTGTTAATTTATAGATTACAAATATATAAAATAGTAAAGTACGTATGCTAGAATAAAAAAAAAATGACCTCTCTTTTTAGATAGTATCCTGTCTATTAGGGTTTATATTAAAATTTATATATGGGGAGGGTGTCTTTAAGGTGCGTTTATTTTACTACTCGTGCATTTGGACTTTTTCTGAGAAGATATAATATAAAAGAGAAAAGGGTACATACATATAATTTGCCTGAGATGAATGAAGCATTGGAATTACAGACTTGTGCAATGGTATAAGGCGATTACCAGGGACATTGGGATATTGTTTGCCTATTGTTTGGGTTTTTGTTATTTTATATTTGTATTTTTTCTTTTAATAGAATATCTTTCAAATCTATTTTCTACATATTGTTAGATAAAATACACCCAACGAACTGCACACCCACCCAAAGTTTACCCTTAATTTAAAAATAGACTAAATTAATGTTATAGCAGCACTGTCTTTTTTGCGCACATCACCCCTTTAATAAGGGAAAAGCATTGAGACCCTTTTAATAGTGTTGATGGAGGAAATAATTTCTGATAAAACGGGGGGAGAGGTGAAATCACAATCACTTAGATCAAGTATAAATTAAAGTCTTATCTCCTTCAAGTTATATCTTTGTTTTCGGTTTATAAATAATTATAAAAATCTTCTTTTTCATTTAAAAAATTTTGTAACCTCAGTTATATAGTTTTGTAATATTCTACCCAGCTGTCATTAGTCTTTATATAATTATTCCTATAAAAATCTCAAAACTTTATAATTATTAGCCAAAAACCGGTGAACGTGCGCACAACCACGACATACAGAATTGACCACTACGATATAAAATATGTATAGCGCGAATCATTTTTTCTGTGTTTCATCCGTCCACAACCCACCTATCATTTATTTTTTACCCCCCGAAAAAATGTATTCAAATATAAATAATATAAATAAAAATATAACTATTATTTGTTGTTTTTTACCATAGTGTTACTCTTTCGAATTCCCTGAAAAAAGTAATTCTTCATAAGGTCGTCTACACACCCCCAAAAAGTAAGACACGCCTCACAATCCGGAGACATATATTAACCAATAATTTTATCCGGAAATAACCCGGCCCCCCAAAAAGAAAAAGAGGGTCAATAAAAAACCATCCAAAAAAAACTGCCCATACCGATACTATCGGTACACCATCCCTAATATATACTTCATCTACCTTTCATACATCGGAAGACACTCGCCAAAAGAACTGGTGGTCACAGCGATAGACGCATAACCATGCCCAAAATAAACAGATTAAAGGGAGGAGAGCCAGAGTGAAGAAAGAATCACCTGCGAGGAGGAGATGTTTTCCGGAAAAAGATCAAGCCCAAGACCTTTTCCCCCCCCTCTCTGTAATCCCATTTTTTTCTAAAATATAGGATAGATTCGAATTGTTTGAAAAATAAGGCAGTAGTCGGAAATCTCATCTTTCTCTTACCTACGGCTTTCATGGGACTGCGACGGACCTCTCCACTATGTGGTAAAAAAAATTCCGTTTCAGTGTAATATGGGTTCATTCCCCTCCTGCCACCCTCAGGTTGGTCTCCCCTATCTAATCCATCACCCCTTTCCTCTCCACAAACACCTTCCCCCATCGCTCTATAATTTCTTTCTCTTTATTTAGTGTTTCAAATTCCTTGAATTATTCTCGGGAGACCACTGACCAAACGCTGCACATATTCTGTTCCTTCCTTTGTTCCAGTTTTACATTTCGTGTTTTATCTTCGACTATCAAAGGCGCACTTTTTCATTCACGATCTCCCAAGCCGGTCGGATTTTATCAACACAAAAAGACATGGGGGCTTTGAAAAGGATATTTTTTCCCCTTTATGGGGGTCTCGCGCACTGAAAATAAAGGGAGTCCGCTTAAAAATTCCGACTATTCATTGTCGCGCAATCACTCTAATCACACACATGAACAATAAACCTATCGCGGGTGTAATACATATAACTTTCGATTTATTTCTCTTTCGTTATGAACATTCACCTTTCTTCAAACCACACAAACTCTCTAATATGTATTATCCCTTCCTCTATTTGTGTAAACAAAAATTACTATCTCATCACCTAGTCATTGTCCTACACTGTTAGAGATTTGTCCATCTTGAACACATTGATCTCTTTTTAGATAATCTAAGTATCTTCTTATTCCAGAGACTCATATGGTGCTCTCCCGTACTTATACATAATGTAACACAGGTTATCTAACATATCCGTCATGTAATAGACCTATTGCTGTACTAATAAGACTTAGTCCCTTTTACAGTTCATCTCAATCTGATGTATTGCAGTATCTCGCCCACCTTTCTATTGTCCATTTCATCATAACTTTCCTACTAAATTCTGCTTCATCCTTCTATCTTTGAAACCCTTCTCATCTCTCACTTATTTATTATTACCTAAATCTATTTAAAGGATTATATGTATTCTTAAACCTTCCGCGAATTAGACACTTGTTCCAAGCACTGCTCACGGTGGAAACATCTAACATAACAACTTTTCCGCCAAACTGATAGGACTGTCCTACAAACTCACAACGACGCAGGAGACCTTACCGTTCTGGGAGCGTTTACTTTCCAAACCCCTCCCTGTTTCACACACCAAACTGCCCAAATCTCTCTAACCAAAGTACCCTCATCACACTCTTCAGATATCGCAACACCACAACAAAAAAACCAAAAATCATAACAATCCGCAAATTAATAGGTAGGTAAAGGCACACCTCCAAATCATCTCCAATCACATTAGACTAAAACAACCATAATTTTCTCTAGCCACCAAATTATTAGAAATATTCTCAACCTATAATTTTCTTTTTTCTCTATATATTCATTAATCACTATTATTTACAAATATTTAATAACCAATAGGATGAACAATTACAACATAACCCTACTATTTACCAATTACCGCTTATTATATACATTAAAACCAATCAACTTTTTGACACTCCTTTATATTCATTACACATCGCCATATCACTATCGTCATACATAACTATATTTGAATTTTCCTCCAAATTCAGAGCTTTCCTATCACCTAAACCACTATAAATATCTACTAACACCTGCACATTAGAACCATCCTATTATACCCTATCTCATAAACCCGGACGTGTGTGGCAGAATCCTATAAATCTCATAAATACATAAAATTTATTCTTTACCTGCTCCTTCTCATTTTCTTCCAATGTAAAAGATTTAGAAATCCACACATACCTCGACCTAACTCCCTACGCACCCTTGTTTTCTTCAATAATAACAGTCATATTATATATTATATAAATATAAGTTATATATTATATAATTATATATATAATATATATATATGATATATATATAAATAATATATATATATAATAATATATTATATATTATTAATATATTATGTATAATATATATATATATATAATATGGATAAAGTTAAATTAACGCCCACCGGAACGGGAGCTCGGATGAAAAAAATTTTTTCACAGGTAGCATCTAAGATACATAAATAGATATAGATAGTTCTAGGGTCGAAATTAGAAATTTTTTTTTTTTTTTTTTTTTTTTTTTTTTTTTACCTGGGTTGCTAAGATGGCGAAAAATATATAAATTATTTGAAAAGGTAATTACACGGCAATAGTTAGGGTGGCTCCGAAGACCGCACGTGGGAACTACAGGGGGGGACGTTTTCGCAAATACCATCCGTAAGGGGAGGGGCGGAGGAACCCCCGCGAACACCGTCGCCAAATACCAAAGAATAGACGAGGGGTTTACCGGAGACCCTTCCCGGATGTAGGGGGGAAATAGTCCCCCTTACACACCGTAGTTCCCCGAAGGCCGAGAGACCCCGACTTCCGCCATCTTTGTGCGGTATAACCCTTGGGGTATTTCTTTAATTACATTTTCCTTACTAAAATTGTTACCAGGATTCCAAAAATGTTATTCCTTTTTATTCGCTGTAGCTATTGTAGTTTTTGAAGATATGATTGTTTTTTTTTTTTTTTTCATTTCGACCCTAAACGTCTATTTATGTCATTCATAGAGGCTACCTGTGAAATAATTTTTTTTTGATCCGAGAACTCCCGTTCCGTGTGGGCGTTAAGTATAACATTTACCTAATAATATATATATATAAATATATATATATATTATATATATTTTATATATATAATATATATATATATTATATATATTATATATATATAATTATATTAGGGATGGGCCGGATAAATATCGATATTCGAAATATCGATATTTTTTTTGCCTTCGATATATCGATATTTTTTGGGCGATATATCGATATTTCGATATTTTTTCTTAATATCGAAGCCGATATTCTTTTTCAAAAAAAAATTTTTTTAAAGGCCGGATAAAATAAAATCTTATCCCCGCTTCCCGACATTCCTAGCCTGAAGTGGATGAAACTCTTTTTCCCACCCAATATTTGCATTCTTCGCTGGTCCCAAATGTCGTGTAATAAAATAAACCGAAAGAAATTGGGGTTTTAGATTTTTCGTCTTTTCGGGAACCCAAAAAATACCACATAGTCAAATTGTCTTTTGAGTATTCACTCACTAATCACTATTCAGTTATTCATTGATCAAGTGGATAATGCGACCGAATAAAATTTTGGAATGATAGTTAAAAATGCTTTCCGCCTGCAATAATTTATGTTTAGCAATGAAATATCTTACTGTAAATGCCACGTCAGTCTCGCACGAACAGTATCATTCATTATTAAACAATGTTTGCTTCAATGAAAGGAATTATTTATTGACTTCCGAGCCACTTCAATTCAGTTAGTCCTTTTTAGGTGCATTAGAATGATTATTTATTGGGCTTTGAATATATATATATATATAATTATATTATATATATAATATATATATTATATAGTATATATTATATTATATATATATATATATAATATAATATATATATATATATATATATATATATCATTTAAAGGGGTAACTAACTTGAGTTACATTGAATAAAAGGAAAGGAAAATTTAAAAAATAAATATCATAGTTTTTATTTTCCTTTTTTCATGAAATATTTTTATAATTTAAATTTTTTTATTCTGAGACTATTAAAGAACTTTGCAGTCCCACTCGAGACTAGCCTGAAATCCTGATTTAACGCGAAGCTCTGCGGAGTGGTTGTTTCCAGTGTCAGTGTGGACGAGATAATCATTGCAGATATCTAATACCGGAACAGGAACTCCTAGTGAGTTGGTTGCAGTTAACATACCGAGTTCCGACTAGTCTAATCATCTAATGGGGATTACGATTGTTTCACTTAAATATGTAAATTAACTAAATTAACGATTTTATAATTACAAGTAGTATAGGGGGGAAAGTACCGCTAAAAAAACATCGCAATGTTGCATGCAATGTTTGCAACATCGTAAAGCAACATTTTGCAAACATTTGGTTTTTCAAGCTTGAAGTGTCAAGGTTAGGATTTTAAGGTCGGTGAGACCGAATTTAAGGTTGGAAGACCCGACTATCCGAGGTTCTGAAGCCTAAACTCTACAGATTTATTAACACCCAAAAAGGGTGGGGCGGAGCCCCCAAAAGGGGGCTTTTTGGGTTCCTAGAAGGTTTTAAATGATCGATAGATCATTTTGATGATTCCCAACTAGAGAGCTTACTATCCGTGATCGATTACCCATAAATCGATCTTTAAATCGTCTTTCTACGTGCTCTGGTTGGCCTTTAACAATGAAAATGTATCGAGAAAATAATTACTAAATGATTAAACTTCGATTAATCGTTGTGTAATGGCCAGGTCCCGGGCACTTTTTCTATAATGAATGGAAATAGAGGATAACATCTATAGGCCTTAGGGGGGGTTGATAGCCCGAAGGGCTATCAATCCGACAAACAGACAAACCGAAGGTTTGTCTATGTGTTTGGTTTGTATTATTTTTTATTACTCGCGGCGTGCGCATACACCACGTACCACACGCACTTTTTTCGACATACGCAATGAATAGAGATTTTGCTTCCAAACTTGGATATATGGATTATGGAGATAGATGATAGATACTGAATTCACAGACGAGTTTTTTGGTGACCTAGTCACTAAGGGGGTGCTGCCACTTGACGCCAAGAGTCAAATTCGTCCTGAACCATGTTTAGGCTTAACGTATCGGAGTTGAATTTGGATGTGAGTTATATGATGACGTAATCTCGTCCGAGACGAGATTACGTTTCTCTGCGTCAGCCCTGTAAGGGGAGACGTCAAACCATTTCAAAAAATTAATAATTCCTAGAATTTCCTCCTTTTTTGTTTGAGAGGAGTCGGAGTCGGAGACGAAGACGGAGTGGATCCAGATTCGGATTCGGAGTTCAGGGACCCCCGGAGGTTGGGTCCCTTCCTGAAAAAAAAGAAGAAGAAATGGAATAAACAGCAAAACAGAAGGAAGAAGAAGAAAAAGGAAGAAAAGGAGGAGGAAAGGAAGAGGGAAGAAGATGAAGAATGAGGAGGAGTCTGAGAAGGATACAGAGTTGGTACCGGCACCGTGCTGGAGCCGGTGCGTTGACGATAGTAAACATTCATTTAATAATACAATATCATTACATGTCAACATTAACTGCCTCTGTTCTAAGATGTACATATTGTCAACCTTGATACAGATACATTGCATATGAACATTTTTCTAAATGTTGACAGACTACATTTCTAATTTTCAAATTCATTTTTCTTTTTAATAAACGTTAACTAATATAATTTTTT